>JBCAUG010014135.1:0-10994 GCA_038406175.1 Haplosyllis leylae
AACAGACGATAAAGTGACATACTTTCATATGTGCTGAAGTGTTGTCGGGCCCCCTATACGAAATTTTGCGAACAAGCATGACCACTATAGCAGTCCATGGCGGTGTAAGGGTTAATAGCAACTACAGTGTCACACATTGTGTCTCATGAAGCCATTCTTATTATAGGTCTGCCAGGAGTCGTGACGTCTGACAAGTACTCAGATTTATCCATAATAAACAGCTTTATTCTTCATGGAATAATTTAGTGAATGCGTTATGCAGTGCAGATATCTTTCCACCAAAAGCACAGCTAAGTTTCCAAAATATTAATCTTGTTTTTTTAGGATTTTGGAAAAGTCTTTCTTCAATCTTACAAATGAGTAGAACCTATGAATACACGTTAACTTTTAACCTCGTCTGTGTTCTGTCATCCTCTTTTATTTTTTTCCTCAAATTTATCATTTCATATGTAGTTTAACTTTCTGTTTGGAAATGCCAAATTAGTAAAATCTCGGAAAAATATTCTGCTCCCGCTTGACCAAATCCTGGATCCGCTACTGGAAAGCATAAAAAGAGCCCCCAGTAAGCTTTTTTTTTCAGATTTCGAAAACAGCATGTTCATTTTTGACAAAAAGTGAATGATATGATATGTTCCTGGTTCCTCTCAGGAATTAGGAAGTAGTCCATTTGAACTTGCTATTGGCACAATGTGGCCTTCCTCTTTTTTGATAATTACGTTGTGTACATCATAAAACGTAATGGGCTATTTGTTCTCTCACTAGCTACATATTACACCAGAGCGATGTGTTTTCTGTGTGAGTGAAATGCTAGGGGGTGTAATTCTTGGTTATTTAAGTAACCTATTGGTGTGATGAAGGAACACGAAAAGGAACTTTTCAGTCCCACGCAACTTATATGGCTGAAAAATTACAAAGGGACAACAAATGCGATAATATCAACACGTAATTTCCCCATTTGTAACAATTTTCTCAAGCCGAAAACAATCGATTTGACAAAACTTTAAACTCAAAAGTGATAAAAATATTGAAACACAATTCAAACCTAAATCCTAACATGGAATATTATTCCTATAAAATTGTAATAACAAAAAAGTTATCATTGTTCTTAAACAACAGAGTGTGCGCCCCAAGAAAGTAAATGCTCACAACAAAAAAGAAAAAAATCGTGCTCCCTGCAGGAAAAACAAACATCAGAATTTGGGAGAGTTCTAACTGCATGTAATGCAAAAGAGTCTTCTTAAATTTCTCATGAGAAACCGAACTTCTTTGATTCAATTTATGAAAATGTTACCAGAACAAATTTAATTTGCTGGAAGGAATGTAACTCCTTATGTCACCATGAGAGTCCTATTCAGCTTCTCAGTCTCTGTCAGAAGAGAATTGGTCTTCTGGGTTAAGTTTACTTAATTCTGGTTGGTTTCAATATTGCCTTTGTGACACACAGCTAAAGTCGTAATGCAGTACCCTGCTTAGAACGTGAAGCACAGCTTCTTTAATATCTTAACAAAAAGGTAAATAGAAAATATTTATACCTGTAATATAAAAATCAGATGAAAAATCCATTACATCCGTATTTATTTTAGTGTATTTCCCGTAAAGCTGATCAGCGACAAAACACGAACGTTGAGCATATGACGGGTAATACCTGGTTGGGAATCGTGATTGTATCATCTCGGATAGTTCTAAATACAATCCATTCCTGCCAGTTGAGTGGTCTCCTTGTGCTCCGCAAGTACTCCAATATTTATTGTACTAATCAAAAAGCATGTAGATTGCTCCTCTTGTAATATTTTGCGCACATTTCCAAATTTCGAGAACCAGTCTGTGATATTGGTCCGTTAAGTCGGTTGCTAATATTTTTTGATTGTTTCATATTTTCGTTTGTTTGTTTAAACGAAGTTGTAAAATCTGACATCAAATGAGTGCAAGCTTCCGGCCTTAGTCGAATTGACAACCAAATTAATTTACATCCTATCAGTTCTTTTACAACTGTCGCTGTGCTTTTTTGTGCGAGCAAATTCAAAACGTTTAAGGTCTATTCGCACTGAACGTCAGCGGCAGCAGCAGTGCTGACGTTCAGAAAGAATATTGTAGATTCATAACTGTACGGTATTATTTGGACACATAGCGCTTGCTGTGGTGCTTGAAAATGAGTCCCAGACGGTGACACTGACACTTGGTCGGATCACGACTTAAGGCTACAAAGACAATGCTAGCAAATAACTTTTAGGATTACTCAACCAATATTTCAATTTCAAATTTCCAGTCAAATTGACTATTTTGCCTTGAAATACACTGGCAAGGTTTTCATTCAACAACATCTCAAAAAATGTACTGTTAAGTGCCCATCGCTCAGAACTTTAAGAATCCACCGAATGATCCAAACCATTCACTTTCATTTATCCAGGTAGCTGGTCATTATTTTATGCCAAATAACTTTTCGATGCAAATATTACTCCCAATTATCCACACCGAAGCAGTGAATTAAGGGAAATTAGTCAACTTCATTTGTGAAGCGAAGTCAATGTCGAAGTAGGATGTCCTCATTGGCTAACATTTTGACATAAGGTTGTGCAATGACCCGAAACCATGCTTTCCAAGTTGGCTACTTTTCCCTATATTCACTGAGTCGATACCGTATAGCATTCCATTGAGGAAACATTAGTTTGTGGCGACTTCCGGCTACACATATCACATAATAATTTCAATTTCCAAATACATTGAATCTAAATTGATCTTTATACTTGACCTAAATATTTCCTTGTCATCTCATTTATTATGTGTGGAAACCAACAGAGTTATGATCTAATATTTAGATAATTAAATCGTGTGTTTACAAGCGATAAGATGACGTTCTTAAAATATGTTCATACGAAGAATCTGTTCTCTTGAAAAATCCCTAGCTGCTGCAGTGCAAAAGAACAAGTTTAATGCTGATCCAAAAAAAAGTGCAGAAATCCGTCTGCACAGACTTTCTCGCTGAACTTTCACGTAGTTTCTTGGAATAGCAAAAATAAATCACACCAAGTTTACTACACATTACTCTGGAAATACTACACACATTATTTAATAACACCAATTTCAGATTCGGGAAGTAACTTTCACACAAATAGAAAGAGTTTATCCTGGGGACTTGGGTCCAATTCCGTTTGCAACCACTGGTGCGAAAGTGACGAAATATGAACAAATCCATATTACACAGAGAAAAACATTAAATAATTACCTGTGACAAAAACACAATCATCTTCCATATGTATTCTTGTGTACTTTCCAACACTTTGGTCCGCTAGATAGGAACATCTTTGATTGTAATACACCGGATAATATCTCATGGGAAACTGTGCTTGTATCAGTTCTGATAATCCAGACACACAACCCATCTTCGTCCAGACAAATAACTCCCGAGCAAAAAATATACAAATATACTACGTCGTTTGGACCAGAAGCTTGTCCATTACTTTTTCAGAGCGATTTTCAAAAAGTTTCAGACATCTTCCCGTCCAGAGTTGATACCCAAGAGTTTCCAACTACATGAAGTTTATCAAAAGGATATACGGTAGCATACATACCATTGTATTTGGTGCTTCGCCCCCTCATGTTCTTCCGCAAAACCGACTCAACATTCCTGCGGCATAGTATATCTACTGTGCGCTTTACTAATGACTGATCGGTGACTAATGAATCAGTCAACTGATCAGCTATGTCCAATGTTGGTAACATAATCACTGTTCTTCAGGAATCAATTCCAACTTCTTTGTGGATTAAAATTGAGGACTCTTTGTCGTTTCCTTGTTCCCAAAATTTATGATTGCTGTCACATTTCAAAAGTGTACCAGTAATTCCAGAAGCAATTTGTGTCCCATTGGTGTGCCATCATGAATTTGCATAACATGGGCATGATGAACCTAGTTACTGCCAATTGATTTTTTACCTCAAGGTGTTCTTTACCTCTTCGTTCATTTTTACCGGGCAGCCAAGCATGCGTACATATGTGGATTCGCGTGCTTTCAACTGTGTAAACATCACAATACAAACGAGTGTGTAAGACGTCAGCGTTAATAAAAATATAGAAACTTCCTTGTTACACACACTGAGGTTTAACTCAAATCAAACATATAATATGTATATAACCCTTACACTGAAACGTCCAAAAATGAGACTTTTTCATTCAAACAACCAATATTGAAGTAAAAATATTGCGTTTTGCTGTGAGAATCAAGGGTGAGACACGTTCTGGTTCAAGAGGCCGATGCCCATTTTGTGCGGTAGTTGTGTAGTTGTGGATGGTTGAAGTTCAGGTCACACTCAATATTTAAAAATTCCCAAAATTCACAGCAGAAGAATTAAAATGGAAAGAAAGTGATAGTTCATTAATCTAACATTTGATCCATCAGTATTGGTCTCATCATTTCTCATTTAAATTTATATATGATTTTCAATTGAGAACACTTGGTAAACAACGACCGTGCTTCATAATTTGCATCCTGCCACGTAAATCAATAACAGCCTTTCACTCTCTCTGGGAGCAAATACAAAATCACTCCGTAACGAACCTAAAAACGACCTACACTATTTTAAACCTACCTCTTGATATGTTCTCAATGGGGACCCACTCAAGATGTCTGGCTTTTACAATTTCCATCATCTTGCACTAAATTACACACATTTATGCACCTAGGTTCAACTGGTCTCAACAGTTTCCATGTTTAACGAGATGATATCCATTTTGAGACGAACACACAGTCTGTCAAAGTAGTGCAAACACAGCATGCTACTCTTTCTGTAAAGTCTATATGGCATCAACGGTTTAAAATGGCGTTACTTCCGCCCAAGACAGAAAAACGGCACATTTCCAAACAAAAGGGAAACTGGTAAGGACGAAACCAAAGAATTTTTCTTCTTGGACGAAACATCTTAAAGTGTTTACGAAGTAATCCTATGCAAATATATAGTATCAACCAAGCAGATTTAAAGGAAGGAACTATGGACGCAACATTTAATGATAATCGGTTTTAGTTTAGGAAATCCTACCCAAGTCGGACTTCGGTCTTTCCTTGCACGATTTCTTTGGTCGATGCCTGGGACTTGGTCTGAAGAGTACTGTGGGTTGCGCTGTGTCCACCGAAGCACTCTTGGCCCATCTCACATTCAAACAATCTGATTTGGGCCTGAAAATATAAATAAAAAATACATACAATATAAACAATTTGCACCTTTTCGAAAAATTGACGTTTAAATTCAGTACATTCAAACAAATATCACCTTTGTACAACACCATGTCGTCTACTCAAAATTTTCTTTTGCATCTTGTGTTGATTTAACAATCATGATATTAACTTCAGACAACGGGGAACTAGACTAGATTCATGTTACGCAAATAGAAATATGCACAGACGTGGATGATAAGCGAATAACCTCTGCATGTTTTAAGAATTAAATAAGAGCATTTAATCGGTTACTAAAGATGACACTTCTGATAATGTATTTGGTGCATTCTAGTTTTTCACGATACGCATATCTGTCTGATCTAGCAGATCTGACAGATCTAGAAGTGGATTTCTAGTCTTTGGTATAACATGCAGTAATTATTTGATGAAGAACACACAATCTAGCAATTACTGGATATATTATAAAACACTTACTTTTAAAATTTATATTGTGTTAATTCTTAAAAATTGCATTTTATTTCTGTGAAATCTGACAGATCTGTCAGATTTGCTTATCGTGAAAAACTCAAATTGTACTCTTACCTTTCTTTCAAAGACTTCTGAGGAGACTGCTGACTTTTTATTCGCCTGACTACTTGCATGGTGGAGAATTCGTCGGTGCCAGTCTGCAAGAAGAAATAATTATTTATCAAAAAGGCACAAATAGACTGTGTTGATGCAAGTCAATGTCGTCCATGCTGGCGCTGCTCACTTGGGAAGGTGCAGATGACGCAGTCTGGCATAAAGGTGGTTTTTTTTCTTGGAATATTGATATCCATTAGCTACTTGCTGATATGTTACTGTGCAGAACACACCGACCATTTTAGGTTTTACAACGAAAAATAGATAGTGACAAGGAAGATGGTCATATGCCCCTCACAAACATCCATTCCTCCTTCCACACTAGCTCCAGCTGGTTCTATTGCAGTTGTTCTCTCTTTGTCACAATTTAACAGCACTAAAATTTTCATCACCTTGTACATAGAGATAACAGAAGCCAAATAAAATTTACAGGAGTGTGTCCAGATAATGAGAAACTGGAGTTTTCCTGAGAAATGATCACACTAACAATGCTGACATTTCCGTCGTTCCATTTTGTGACATATCAGTTTTGCAATTTTAAATTTTGCAATTAAAGAGGATTAAATCCCAAATTACGAGAAATTGTAGAATAATGCAGAGAAATTAGATGGTAGGTACATTCTGCGCCAATTCCATCGCAAACTTCTGAGAGAAAAGCCATCACATACGAGTAAATTCATAACGTTCAGAAAAAAATAATCGGCAGCCAATTTCTTAAGTTGATTCGTAACCTAACCGTTTTTGACCGACCTAAATATGTTTACCAGAATAATATAAACGATAAATATTATGGCTTACCAAAATATTACACTTCCAGTAAACTTGGAGATATCATTATCAATGGTCCTTATTGTTTTCATATTGTTCAAAAAATCATAAACTCTGCTGGCACAAGATCAAGAAATTGATGACTCAAAGTCTGCTTCAGCAATTTTTCAATTTTTAGTACTGAATGTAAAAGTTCACATTTCCAAATACGGGATTACGTGTCATATTTCAAATTTTGGAAACAGGCACATTAACAATGTTAAAATTTTTGTATTATTCGGCTAATGTTTTTCAAAGTAAATTCTCTGATCAGTTTCCTATTAATTATGTTACCTATTAACGTCAGAAGTGTTCACTGATCACTTAATGTAAAGATTAGCCAAATCTATCATAGTCTTCAAAACCTAACTTCCGATCAATCTATGTAAGTATCGAATTTAGGTCTCTCCAGCAAACTTCCCAGCACAGAGATTAAAAAATGAAGATTCAAAAAGTAAATTGATTTTGGAAAGCCAGAAAAAAACACTATTGGTATATTGTGTCAACTTGACCATTGCATCAGATTTTCTAGGATTTGCAGGTTAATTCTCAGAATTCAATATTGTCAATCTATTTTGTCTCTGAAAGCTTCATTATTCTCCAGGGTGTCTTCTGAAATGACCTGGTTCAATGAAGAGAATTTTAGTCATTGTGTATTTATGTTTTGCTTCTGTTTGCATGTCCGTGACCCATCCATTATATATTCCTTTTGATGAGCTGAGGGGGAATATTTCAAAAGATCTCTTATAATAACATATATTAAAATAAAAGCAGCAACTGAGTGTGTAATTTTATCTAAACCCAAATACAAATATTTAGAACCATTTGCTCTTTCACATTCTGTCGTTGTAGCTAATATATTCTTCGATTTGTCGGTAGCTGTAGTTTTATTTTCTGTCGATATAGGCCCCAGAAATCCTTGAATGAAAATCTGCTCACTGTTTGAGGCAGATAGGCCAAGGCACAAAAGCCTTATCATCATTGACTCAGGCTACCTCAGTTCAGCTTAGAATCATTTATGTACCTTATTTCAATTACATCATCCAAAATGAGGGAATAAAAGAAATAACGCGTGAGCGGATGTGTGGTCTGTATTTTTGGATGGTAAAACTGACTTGTTCTGTGGAAAAAAAGGCGACTATGTTTTAAGCATTCATTTCGAAAAATCTTTTTCATGGCGTTGCTCTCCCTAATGGCTTATTCACACTGCACGGAACCGGGACCGGTGTAAAGTTTTCAATCGCCCTCCCATACCAGTACACCCCCCCCCTTGTGATGGTTAACCAGACTTCGGTTAACCTTGACTGTAAAGGTTGACAAAACTTACAGTCAGTGATGGCACTTTTACAGTCAGTGATGACACATTTTACAGTAGGTGATGAAACTTCCATTGGTACACACTGGACAATGCCTGTAAGTTTCATCACCAACTGTAAAAGTGACACCACTGACTGTAAAAGTGCTGCCATTGACTGTAAGTTTTGTCAACCTTTACAGTCACTGATCATGGCAGGACTAGCAATCTGGTTAACCATCACAAGGGTGGGTGATTGAAATCAAACCCAGTACATTCTGGGGGGTGATTGAAAACTGGGGGGGGAGGGAGGATTGAAAACATTTCACTGGGACCGGGATAGAGAATGGGACCAGCACAATAGGAGACAACGGGTCAGGTTCCTGTCCCTGTCTCAGTGCAGTGTGAATGTGTAACATAATATATAGAAACCCATTGTTCCCTGTCCCATTCCCATTCCCGTTCCTAGTCCCAGCTCATTAAAGGGTGGATGTCTCTCCTCGAGGGGAACCGGGTGGGAGGGAGGCCTTGATCGGACGCTGAATTTTACCAAAATTTGAATTGATAGAGTAAAGACCATCTTTAATTCTATTAAATGAACAAGAAATAAATAATTCTTTATTTTTTGACTTTTTATAAATATAAATATCAAGGCAAGTAGCATTATTCAATCCCAAACTTAGTGCTGAGACACTACAAACCTGAACTTAAAAGAAATCAATTTCTTTTGCAAAAACAATAAGAGGTCCAAGTTTAACAAAACCCATCAAGAATATAATTCCAGACATCGTAATGCCGATTATTTGAGTAACCGGAATTTTTACACTAAGTTCCATACCTTTGAATATTCCCTCGTTGCCCTGAAATAGATTTATCATTTCCTTACTATTTTTCCAATATCTGTGAAGTGCAACAAGTAAAAATATGAACATGAAAATCATCAGGCATCCCAACAGGGCCTCAGTGAATTTTACAATCACCACAAATTGCTCGGTTGATGTTTCAATTTCATCTCGAAGGAAATTTAAAGATTCGGTTGTTCTGAGTTTGTTGATGTAAAAAGAGAGCACGGCAATTTCCATGGTATTTTCAATTAAGGTGAGTACAATTTCCAGGTAGGACAATGCAACTGGTTGTTCCTTCTCTTCGTCTGCGACAACTATGTCTGATGGGCAACAGCATGGTTTGCATTTCTCATAAAAATACAGACATATTGATATGAACAATGACAGGCAAGTGACTGTGACTGAGGTGACGAGAAGTATGTACAGTTGTTTCAATGTCTCATCTTTGGAATTGTCCACTTCTTTGAGAATTAGTACGTCTGAGACGATACTCAGGAAAAAGGCCACTTTCAGGCAGACTTTGAACAGAGCTAAGCCACATCCACAGCAACAAGTAAAGCAAAATCCACAGGCTAACAAACAGTCGAAACCCTAAAAATTTAATGAAAACAAACCTTGCCTAAAACAAACTTGTACAAGGGTTCTATTTCGTAAAGGTGATCAGTATATATGTTTTAGTATAGAAAAACATTTGATAATTAAAACCACAAAAAATAATCAGATTGATACTGTACCCTTTCTTCCATGTTGCAATTTCTTTGTAATGATAAGTCAGAAAGTGCGTCTTAAATAGAACTTTATACAAATATATAGCTCAACGAAGCAGAACACCATTGAAGTGTAAAAAAATACGTAGTCTGAAACATGTTTCAATCACAAGACGTGTATACCAGGAAGGTATTCTGTATTAGTATGCTCTTGGTGAACACTCGTCACTATTATCTATTGCTGTCTTTGGACTTCAAGAAGAAGGATCCGGGAAGTCGAAATAACCCGAATTCTTTTTTAAGAACAGGAAGATTTACCCCAGTACTGATTTCTACCGAAAATAAGGATATCATATAATATTTACCAAAGGCTATTTTCCGCAGTTCCTTTATTAGGGTATTCCGAAAACAGTTGAAGATTTATCACAGAGAAGACTGGGACCACATTCATCTATTATTTTAAAGTTCAGCACAGATCAGATTATTACGTCAGTTGTGACTTTTATCTTTGTCAAGACCGCGTGGGGTAAAAAAGCAAAATATAAACCACATAGATATAATATTAGCTGGTTGAATACTATTTTATTGTTTGAGAATTTGAAAACATTAAGGAGAAAATTGTGCATTGGCCGGCAACCAATCAGTGGGCTGCCGCGCTACAATTCTATTCTATTCACTAAATTCTGCGAAGATGTGAAACAGGAGATTCAATTGGCCTGTATTCGGTGTCGGAATGCACAAGAAATCTCCTAATAATAAATTTATGACAGCACTGAAAAGTTGGTGTTTTAGTCTGAGTATATAAAATGACTTCATGAGGCAAAAATTAATGTGACAATCCGTTCAGTTCATACTTTTCTCTATGATTCTCTTTTCATAGGCTTCTATTGGTCTGGAAATCAATTACTAACGACATATGAAGTGATATAGCACAGGAGGCATTATTGTTCGGGGGAAACATCACAAAAAGATGTATTCCACCTGCTGCATCAATTGCCCTTCCCACATTTTAAACGATGATGTGCCCTCAATGAAGCAGAGCACCATTGAAGTGTAAAAATATCAAGGAGTGAACAATTTCACTAGGTGACTCGTACCTCACATACAAAAGGCACTTCGCGTACAAAAGGCACCTCGCATACCTCGCATACAAAAGGCACCTTGCGTACCTTGTGTACAAAAGGTACCTCATGTACAAAATGTACCTCGCGTACAAAAGGCACCTCACGTACCTTGCATACAAAAGGCACCTTGCATACAAAAGGCACCTCGCATACCTCGCATACAAAAGGCACCTCGCATACCTCATGTACAAAAGGCATCTCGCATGCAAAAGGCACCTCACATACAAAAGGCATCTCACGTACAAAAGGCACCTCGCATACAAAAGGCACCTTGCATACAAAAGGCACCTTGCATACAAAAGGCACCTTGTGTACAAAAGGCACCTCATGTACAAAAGGCACCTCATGTGAATGCCCCCCCACCCCAACCCCCCACCACTGTCCCCACTACCACCTTCTGTATCAAGGTTCATTTCAATACCACCTTG
>JBCAUG010014157.1:0-10993 GCA_038406175.1 Haplosyllis leylae
ATTGGCTGGAAATAACCATCACGAGTGAGTATTGAGGAGATGAGCACTGGAATACTCTTTTTGCACTGCGGAACTCGGTTTTTCCATTCGCGGCTACTTTGCAAACTTTCCAGGCCAAACTCCTCAAACTCAACTTGTGACAATAGCAAGATCACGTCACATTCAGGTAAAATTTATCAATTTTTATGTGGCTCGTTTTTTTTGTGGAGTGGGTGGGTTGCTGTTCCCCATTTGAGAGAACAGTGCCGTGTTTACAATGGACTGCAGTTATCGAATTTGAAATATGAGTATTTATAGTATTACATTAACATCGATGTATTTCGATCTTTTTTATTTTATTTACTCGATATGAACTAACCGATTATATTATTTTTAACATCCAGAGAAGCACGAAGTAACTGAGAAGGAATTTGAAACTGATATCGTCCATGTTCAGTACCTGCCTATTTATCCACTGTCGGGAGAAACCGATACAGGATCTCCAGGTATGAATTTCAAAACCCTTGAACTGTTGGATATAGAACATGAACATCGTCTTGCACAGATACTTCAAGCGTATATAGGATGAATGAATAGCGTCTTTATGGACTGGAATATTGATATGTTACAAGGATACCTTCTTCAATTTGCTTGAATTCACTGAAGATTGATCTTTCCATCCACCTCATTCCATCACTCAGGTTAACACGAAAATGTGTCAAACAGTTCGTGTCCAGTGCTGATCGATAAGAGGGAGGGTGTGGCTCTGGTTCTTATTTCGTGTAATTTTTGGTTTCTTTAAGAGCCAGAGCCATTTCAAATGATGTTATTACTTTTTTTAGGTATTGTTAATTCGTCGCTATTTATAGCCAAAACACGTTGTATCGGAGAGAGGCTAATCAGTAGTTCAAAAATTTGCTGCATTTTACGCAAGACTTAGAAAGAACAAGAAAGTCCTCCTACGTGAACGCAAGAGGCATACCGCCCGCCGCGTACCAAGTGCTCACTCTGCTGCACAGTCCTATGGGGGGGGGGGAACGTAACCCAACCTTGGATTGGGGGGGGGGTGGTACTCCAGGGTGCCCCCCCTCCCCATCCTAACCTGGACCTGGGGTTCCCCCCCCAGAAAAGAAATGGGACCAGTGGATGTATTATGGGATGGAGATGGGGTACCCCCCAGGAAAGGGGATATTAGTGATTGGACCAGTGGAAGTATCATGGGATGGAGATGGGGTACCCCCTGGAAAGGGGTTAGTAGTGATGGGACCAGTGGAAGTATTGTGGGATGGAGGTGGGGTAAACCCCCCCCCCCCCACCCCGCCCCCGTGTGAACAGAATGAAAACATTACCTCCCGTCGACCTACGTACGTACACAAATTACGTTGTATATGACGTGACCCCAGGGGTCCAGGTAGTGTACTATGACAGTGACGAGTCCTTGACCCGCAGCTCTGCAGTGTCTCATTTTGACCCATATTATTAGTCTCCCTACGGAGACTATCTGTGATGCACTCACAGCTGAGTGGAGAAAAATGTCAAAAATTTTTGGTAACCCCTGACTACCACCAGATGTCTCACACTATCAGCATCCAACACCCCACTCCCCCCCCCCCCCCTACTGGACATAAGGGAATTTGGTTTTTAGGCAGTATTGGTCTCAGCATCAAAAGTTGAAAAAGTTGGGCAACAATCCACCCCCCCCCCCCACCCCACCCCACGCCCAACACTGGACATATGGAATTTTGGTTTTAGGCTTTGGTCTCAGCATCGAAAGTTGGGCAACCACCCCCTCCTTACTGGATATATGACATCCGGGTTTAATTTGGATGGATTCACCCTGCGGAGACTAATTTATCCGGAAGGTGATACTGTATCTCGTTTAATGTTTCCATTTTGAATTGAAAAGGCCAATTTAAGTGACCCTACTAGAGATTTTATATTGTTAATACTAAGAAAATATACAATTTACAGTATCATATAACATAATTGTTTGTTTGAAACACTGAAAGTCATTGCATGTTAAAAAGCTTCCCAGAATAACTGCAAGTAAAAAGTTTCATTCTGTGGTGATGATACAGGTAGTTTCTCGGTATTAGTGATGGAAAATACCACTGAAAATTTAATATTATTGTCACCAATATTAACTATTTCACTATTCTGGATCTTTTGTCACTTTGTGTCTCCTTCAGTCCAGTTGCCTCCTCAGAGGGGCTAGCCGCTAGAGCATGTAGATTCCATCTGCAGGGGGTGACAGCAGTTGTTCATGGGTGTTATTTCGTGCACTGGACCACATTTTGGGTAAAATAAGAAAGGATTCACTTCCTCTGCTGGGGGGGTGGGGGGGGGTCAGAGCAGTAGAAAAAGCACCAGACTTTATGTGTGAACACTTTATTGGCTATTCAGCAAATATTGAAGCATAGTTGACAATTCTAGCACTAAACTCAGAGAAACTGGCAAAGAAACCCTGCAATCACAGCAAATTAGGTATTACAGTTACAATCATCCTTTTTACTGCAAAGTCTTTATTGTACAGGTTGCAAGTTAATTTACATTACAAATGACACAGTGAGGAGGTGGAATCATGGCCAGCGCAGGACTAGGCTGGGAATGGCCAGATTGCGTGAATCTGGGCATTTCCAGCCATTCCAGGCCATGAGATCCATCCCCTCACATACCTGAGAAGTCCTTAGTGCATGGGGTTGATGTGAATAGTCTGGTGTTCAGCCTGTCTTTCCTGAGGCTGAATGGGCGCTCAGAGCTTTTGTACACAGGGCAGTGCACCATCATATCCTTACATCACACAAAATACTTCCCACTAAGGAGAGGAGCTGGAAATTGCCTTTTTTGGCATTTTCCCAGGTAAAATATAATTTTAGCTAAGCCATGATAGTGTTTTCAAACAGTTTAGGCCATTGCTAATGCAACTACAGGATTGAGGGGGTATGAATAAAAGCACTTGAGTGCAGTACTCAGCCCAGACATGATGTCATCACTCTGATTACCGATTGGTTCACTCACGCATCACACCATTCTGTGTAGACATTACGTCATTTGCATGTGACAATGCAAGCCTAATTGGTTGGAATTGCCCATCACGAGTGATCTTTGAGGAGATAAACTGTAAAATGCCCTGGATGCACTGCAGAACCCAATTTTCATGCCTCCGCATATTTTCCAAGCATTCAAGACTTAACTCCTCAAGCTCAGCTAGTGACAATTTTTTATTTTTGTTATTACAGTCATTGCTGTTAGCGTACTGGCAGGTCCACTGTTTATATCCACAATACAATATTAACCGTAGTGTTCTTTTTCAGGTAAATTTTTGAGTGATTTCTATTTGGGTTTCATGATACCGATTGGAATTGTGGGCAACATTCTGTCATTTCTGGTAAGAAGTGATACTTGAAAAAGTCAAAACAATATTAGTCTATTGTTTTTCCAGTGAAATGAAAAATAAAACTTTGAAATATTCTTAACAGAGCAGCTGAAATAAGAACCACCTTTCAAATGACGCTCTGGCGAAACATTTCACAACGCGTTCAAGGAACAATTTTTTTCTGATATTGGTTTCAGGTGATGGTGCAAAAGCACAACAGACATATGTCATTTTCATTGTACATCTCAGCACTGGCCGTTACGGATACGATCTGCCTCATAGTTGGTGAGTGATGACTTCAGTGAAATCATAGTATTAACTGGGATTCCACCTTCTCATTTCTTATCGAGCAGACGGTTACCACTTTCACGAATATTTCAAGGTTGAGCTATAAGTTATGACTTCCCGCACTTCCGCAAAACCACTTTGTTGTATTAAAATCAAGTTTTTCACGATACATGCTTCTGTCAGATTATCTGACAGACCTTCATACAGGGAAGGAAAATTTGTCAAAAATTGCCCCCAGTGGGGTTGGAACCCAGGACCTCCAGATCATCACTCCAATTCCTTACCAACTGAACTAAATCACTATTTGGATGTCTGTGTCAATCATTAATGCCTTTATAAAGTCATGTTCTATTGATTCTAGAGAAGAACAAAGTCCAACATGTGAAGTGGTGCATAAAACAAACAAAACTCACTTAAGAAATCTCCTGCCCAGCAGATTCCTGCCTACCTCAGTTGGTAAGGCATTGGAGTGATGATCTGGAGGTCCTGGGTTCCAACCCCACTGGTCGCAATTTTTGATGAATTTTTTTTGCTCTTCCCATTCTATTTTATTCAGTATAATCAATAAAAGTGGGTACACTACGTTTTTTCAGATGGATGATATTCTTTGTCACCATAGCAGACTGAGATTGTCGAGGTAATATTCTAATGGCACACTTTAAATTTTCAGCCTTCACCAGGTATTTGAACACAGTGTTTGATATGGACATGCCGCCCAATCAAGAATGGTACTGTAATATAGTTGCCTTGTCGATGAGTTCTGCGTCACTCTGTAGTACCTCATTCATTCTTAACATGACATTTGCAAGATTTTATAGTATCATCAGACCTCACAAAGCTGCATTATTTAATACGGTTAAAAAAGCCAAAATAACCATTGTCTGTGTTGTCATATTTAGTATTGTTTACAATATTCCAACATTTTTTAACATGACCTATTCGGGACGTAACTGTTTAGCACATGCGAGATACATCCATACCTTACATGGTCAGATATACTACTGGATTTCCTTGCTTGTAAATTTTGGACTTCCATTTGTGTTTCTCTTAGCAATGAATACTGTCATTATCCATACCCTTCGGACAAGGTCAATTAAAGTTCAACGTGTTCATGGTCAAATTGAAGGTCAAGGTCAAATTGGAGAGCAAAGTACAAAAACTCTGAGAAACAGATTTATATCACATTACTATTAGTAACCTTTGGTTTTCTAACATTAGTTACCCCTGGCTATGTTATGGTGTTCGCCTTAAGATCTGTGAATGTGACGTCATCACCTTACACTTATGCCTGGTATTTCTTATGTTATCACATTGGGCAGAAAACAAATTTCACGAACTTTGGTGTCAATTTCTTTCTGTACGTTCTGTCTGGTAATAAATTCAGGTCAGATTTAGTTCAGTTGTTTAGATGTTCAAAGGAAGCACATGGTGACGATTTAGTTTCAACTACCAAGGTTTCAAACATTGAAGCAGAATACAGAATTCTAATTCCTGCATCGTTATCACAGAAATAGAATGAGTACAAAATGTATGATGCAGTTATCAAGTTCTTCTAACTCCTACAATAAACTCTTATTTATATACAACATAATTAGGCCACAATCTTATCTCAATTCAAGTCTCCATAACAGTCTGAAACAGCCAATCTGATTGAGTATTACCTCCCTAAGGTATGTCTTTTTATCTTCTCTTTTATCTCCCAGCTGGGGCAACAAAAATCAATGGACCCTAGAATGCCCTCTGTAATTTCTCCCCTCTAAACAATATGATCACTTAAATTTGTCTTTTTCTAGAAAAAATTTGGAGGACAGAAGTCCATTTCATGGGGCCACTGATATCCCTATTTTGGACTTCTGGTCCTGGGTTTCAAATGAATCTCTAGTTTCCGTTCATTTCCACCTGCACGCAATGGATTGCTGAGATTCAACTCTGGTGCGACACCTGCCGACCTATCAAATTTGTCTTACGTTTTTACATTTTTATTCAGACCAGTTTGTGTTCATTTGTGTGTTTTCATTGCTAAATGTTTATTGTTGGTTGAGATGACTTATATTTCGGCAGACAGTTCTTCTGAAGGTCAGCATTTAAGAAATGGTCTAAGGTAGAGTACGAGAAACGAACAGATAGTGTCTGTTGCAATTCTCAATAGTAAGTTATCTTATGTAGTGAAGAATAAAATAGTTTTTGTAGATATTGGCGAGCAAAAGAACATTTCTTTTCATTTAAGTGTGTACTTTTGTTTTACACTTATAATTACTTGTAATAAATATTTCTACTTATATTTCATATTTTGTTTGGGATATTGATGTCACATGTAAAAAATAATGTTAGAGTAGATCTAATGTGGTCCTCCCTATAGAGATCTGGATTTTATTTCATGTAGAACATGGTTAACTAGTAGGGTTTCATTTCTACCTTTTGCTTTGTTATATTCGTATCTTTGTTACATATGTTTGTAAATGTCTCCATACCCCCACATCAGACAGCCTAATATTACCTCATCAAAAAGTTTTCATCAACCCTTTTGCATAAATGAATTTCTGAAAATAATAAGTTGAAACTGCAGTACAATTTAAGAATATCAAACCAATAAATTTTATCAAATAGGATTTCCTAGTGTTGTACTGACTGCATATTAATACAGATATAACTGTGAACCATTTTTTCTTACATTCATGTTTTACATAGTTGTCTATCGAATGGAATTCCATAAGGCTAGGTGGTTCATTGCAGACCATCAACTCTACACAAAACTCTACCAGCAGACAAGGTGTCAAAGTGTTTTAAGGGAGTATATGGGGTGGAGTGGTGAATCTGATATCAGAACTAAACCAAAACATAGAAAATAAACATGTCAAAAAGAGCTACCAATTGGTAAAGTTTACTGCCAAAAATTAATTACCTAAATATATATCTGTGAAAGACCTTAAAAATTAAACAATGTTCTTTTCAAAAACCAATCTGTGTAGTGTCGTTTTGTCCAGACAGATTATGATGTTGCTAAGGAATGAAAGAATCAATTGAGTTTTTCACGAGAAGCAAATTTGACAGATCTCTCAGTACTTTCTAGGTTATGTGTACTTTTAGCAAATAGTAATAACAATAGGAAGGAGTAGAGATCCACTGCAAAATCTGTCAGGTCTGCTAGATCTGTCAGAAATGTGTATTGGGAAGAACTAGATAAATGTCTTTTGTGAAATCTGAAAAAGGAGACCATCTATCATTAACTGTAAGGACTATTGGTGTAATTGCATTAAAGCTTGTCCAGGCATGACAGCTCAATGCTGTTGTCATTCACATATTCACACATTCACACATTCTCACATTCAGCATATGATTCCAAAAATAACATTGTATCTGAGGGCCGAATTCCTCTCCTGTATTTATTGAAACAATTGAATGTACCTTGTCTCTCTCCCAATGAATAGAACAAAGTATGAAATAAATTTAAATTTAAATTAATTTATAGGGGCAACAGTTTACTAGTTTTAGTGTAAATAATTTTAAATTTTGATTAATCTATAGGGGCAACAGTTTGCTAGTTTTGGTGAAGCATCCCTGACAAAACAACCTACAACACAAAGCTACTTATGAAGAAAACAGTTTGTACAGGGTTCTTCTTCTCAATTTCCAAACAAAACGTGCTTTAAAAGAAAGTCAGGAACAGACAGCAGAAATTAAAAGTGACCAATTTTATGGAATATGAGTTGGCGATATTTTATTTCTTTTTATGAGTCTTCGTAAACATGCCTGCATTCAGTTTTTAATGTAAGTTGATGCTGTTTTGAATCACATATTTGAATATTCATTATAAGTTCAGCAAAAGTTATATAAATTGTAAATTCTTCAAGGAGTTTTTGAGAATTTCATGGCTGTTATTTCATATTCAAATATTTCTGTTTTAGGAATCTCTACAGAACGCGAAAATCATTTCGAAGGAAAATATTAAATCGCTTTCAATAAGTCACTTGACTTTTTCACGATAGGCGTGTCTGGCATATTATGTGACAGATCTTTACACAGGAAAGAGCAAAATAAATGTCAATAATTTCCCCCAGTAGGGTTTGAAACCAGGATCTCAGGCTCATAAGGCCAATGCTCTACTAACTGAGCTGAGTCAACATTCAGTTGCCAGTCTGCATCTTCAAGGTCTTTATAAAGTCATGCTCTATTGATTCTAAAAATGACCAAAAAGTCCAAAATGTGAAGTGGTGCATGAAACAAACAAAGCTTATTTCAGAAATCTTCTGCCCAACAGATTCCTGCCTAGCTCAGTTGGTAAGGCATTGGCCTGTGGATCCGGAGGTCCTGCTTTCAAACCCCACTGAAGGTAATTTTACTTTTGCTGCAGTTTTCGCTTAGTGTGAATAGGCCCTTATTAAAGTCCGAATCACCTTGGTAAAGAATATCGATTTACCTGTTGTCAGCAACCTGTGACTTCGTTTCTATAATGTGAAATATCAAGAATTGGGTCAGTTTTTATGTACGTTTGAAACATTAGCCATATCAATTACATAGAAACGTGTTTCCTTGTAGTCGTTACCACAGGGAACGTAAGGCAATCAAAACAAAAGATCAAGAGTGATTGGCTGCAAAAAATAGTTCCTACAACATGGCATACGTCAAAACATAAATGCGAGTGAGTATCTCAAAGGAGCTCAGATTTTAAAATTCGTCTATATGAGTAAATAACAACATCATGGAAGAGCTGAGTACTCCAGCATTCATCATCACTAAAGAGCAAGGAAACCAAAGTGTTACTGTCGTGGAAACAAACGTTGCAGTTTTAGCAACGTCTCATCTAATGTACAAAATAGGTAAGTAACTGTCTGGGTATGTACCCCCTGCAAGATTTTACAGGGCGGATTCTAGGCAGTGCTTCATGGGATTTTTACATACAGTGAATTCAAACCAAGTAAATAAATTATTTTATTTTTATTATTCTGAATGTTTCAGTCACAGTTTCCTTTTTGGCGGAATATTCTTAGATAAATAGACATTGATTCAGTATAAGATTTTTTTTCTTTGTCAAATATAATTCTTGGTGTCAATTAGACGGTATTTTACAAGACCGTAATTGTTTGGCGTAATTTCGTTTATACACATGCAACAGAGGGAAGCTTTAAACTGACCCTAATTCTTGCATCAACAGAGTTTTCTATGGACGACTTTCACTGAATTCAGTGAATACAATGAATCATGACAAAGCCCAAGGAATGATCTTATTATCAAAGGCAATAACTATCTGACAACAAGTGCATTGCCTGTGGTAATAATACCAAGAGCATTTCCATTAATACTGGGAAATGTGCAACGTTTTTTCTTTTTTTTTAAATTAAAATTTTTGGAGGACACATGTCCTTTTTGTGGGGCCACTGATACCCCTGTTTTGGTCTTTTGGTGATGTCTGCCCTCTGTTTCAAAGCCAGGGTGGATCCCTCACTTGCGTGCTTACCCACCTGCACATGATGGATTCCCCAATTCACCTCTGGTGCAACACCTGCTGATCTCTTGATGGGGAGCATGGTGGCCAGTAGCGTTCATTACATGCTACATATGTTGCAGAGACAGGATCATGGGATGCTGAAAAGGGAGGGGGTGGAGGTTTACGGTTACAAAACTACCCCCTCCGTTGAACCTTAGGGCAAAGGCCCTTATCAACTCCTGGCTGATAGAAGGTAGGTAGAAGGGGAGATGGTGGTGATGTTTTGAGGGCTCAAATGTTAAGGAGAGTGGGGAACTGATAAGGACCTCTGCCCTAAGGTTCAACGAAGGGGTTAGTTTTGTAACATTAAAAATGGACCGTTGTCAAGATGTAATGGGGGTTGTTTGACCACGATACACCGGCTGAAATATACAACTTACCATTATGAATAGATACCATCATAGAGATAGTAATGAAATTTCTTTTACCACCACATCCAGGAATATATCTATTGTCATTTACTAGGATATTCTCTTGATTCACTGAATTTAATTATTTCAGCGAAAATCAAATAGAGAAAACTAAATTGATTCACTACATTCGATTCACTCACTTTAGTGAATTTAAATGAAAGCTCTACTTCATTTAGATTAGGAAAAGCTCCAATGTGTTCATAAGCAAATTCGAAGGCATTTTCAGATGATCGGACTGATAGATATTTTTCCAGTTCCGGTATCCGCAGAAACTGTTTACTTTCAGGAAAGGTTCTGAGCGACACATATTTTGGAGTTTTGATTCCTGTTGGAATAATTGGAAATATTCTGTCATTTCTGGTCAGTGGACGTTGTGCTATTATTATGGAAACAGTTAATTTTGTATGGACTTGTCTCAAATTAAAATTCTGGGGAACAGTGCAGTCAACAAATATTTGTGCTTGTTGTGAAGAAGAAATCACTTGATGCTACAAGGATATCATTGATCTGACAAAAAAGAATTAAAATCCTCTATTTTACAAAATGCTTAAATCTTTTGTTGATTGTCACCCACATTAGTTCAAAAACTCCGCAATCGGCCAGTAGAATCATTCGTGTTTTTCCTATTTTGATTTTGAAATTAGGTGAATTCTAATTAGTTGAATTAGACAAGTGCTTCATGGATACTGGAATCTATTATCTAGGAATAGTAATTTGTCCACACAATGTATTTAGTTATCTATGGATAGTGCAAATTCATTTTTTGCAAATTCATTCATTCATTTTGCACTATCGATGTATAATGCTAAATTATTCATGAATAGTGAACTGCTCCATAGATAATGCAAGTGAATAGTTAACTCTAGTATCCATGTGCAATTAGATGAATTAGTGTAATTCATCTAATTTAACAAGATCCAAAACCAAAATAGGAAAAACACGAATGTGTATTGCACAAAGGAAGCATACCCAATGAAGTTCTATTCTATTGGCTGGGAGGTATCATGTGACCAGTGTCTTAGTTGTCCACGGAAAGAGTATTTTTCTTCTAAATTGACCGCAGAAGTAAAATGTACCAATTGAACTTTTAGACCAAAACTATTGGTAATCAACATTCATTGGTTACATACATACCGTTCAGATACCGGTGACATAGAGAAGCTTTAAAATTTCTTTCAGGTAATGACTCAGAAACACAACAGAAACATATCATTTTCTTTGTATATTTCCATGCTGTCCGTTACAGACACCGTAGTCTTAATAGTCGGTGAGTCATTATTTGTACTGATAATTGGTAAATGGCTATTTTCATTGATAATTGAATTCTTCAGACAAAAATGGTATTGTAGAGATTGCGTAGTACCAGAGTCACGATAACTTTGTCAAGTACCAATTATTTCTAAGTAGATTCTCTGTAACTGCAGAAACTGTTTCAAGTGATTTCATTGTTTA
>JBCAUG010014168.1:0-10992 GCA_038406175.1 Haplosyllis leylae
TCCTCTGATAGCATTTTTGTTTCTGGCTGTCAACTGTGAATGACTTTTGTGAATTATTAGTGGCAGTAAATAAAACTTATCAAAAGGAATTTTATACATGTTGGCTTCATTCAGGCATCTCCTGGTCGCGAAAGGATTCCAGGCTGTGCAGCCTGTGACATTTATTCTAATTGTAGTGTGTAAATGCAAAATTAGATATCACTGGATAGAGGAGGATTACATTTCAAGGTGAGATACTTTGCTGATCCAGTAAATTTCAAATGCCACAGCTAAATCAAAATGAGCAATATTGGCATTCTTGTATTACGGAGAGTTTGTGAAAACCTCGAACAGAGTTAAATTGAGCCAGAAAATGTATTGCTCCACAAAATAATAAAATAATACACAGTACAGCAATATCGTTTACATAAAGTAATTACTCGAAGTAACATTGTCAAAGTAAAACAGCAACGAATTCATTGATCACTCACTATATACAAGACAAAGAACCGGTAACAGTAGTTGATATTTCATTTCGTGTACAAATGCACGAATAAATAAAATCAAACAAGGTATTAAATAAAGTTATTTATCCATCAGAATTACCAACAGAGGGAATTTCCATCATTTTAACAAGCTATCCTTTCAGCTACACAATCAGGAAATAGTGGTACTAATAACTGTCTAACATCTACCTATCTAGACTATTCCTATACTAGGAATTTTTGTGCATGGCTTACATGAGGCTGCGCTCTCATCTCAACAAAAAAGACAGATGATCTATGATCTATTGTCGCACATGAAATGAATTGGTTTCAATATGTGTAGGATATCGTTTCCTTCCTTTTGTGCCGATGCATCATAATTATCTGACGCAAATACAACAGGGATCACTTTCTTTGTATTGTACCTTCAGATCAATGAAACGTTTTGGGGCAAACAAGCATCTGCAAACAGACAAGATAGAACTACATCTTCATTGTGAACACTAAATGCTCAATATGCAATGTTTAATCTAGAAGAAAGCTGATTACATACACATAGTGGTGGTATTAATGCAATTCCTTCATTTCAACAAGTTTTCTGTCTACCATACATATCAAAAAACGTTTGTGTCAAGCTTCCATTATTTCCTGAGAACTTTACACACACTGTTTTTAAGACACAAAGAAGTCATACTCAGGAATCTGAATGGTTGCAGTTGGTTTGTTCAATGAATGTAGTCTGGGCAGTAGACACAACAAAGGGCATTCAACTTTGAGTGTGGTTAAATCCAAAGGTACTCATTTTGACAGAACTGTGGTCATGCTTAAGCTATTTAAGTAATGGTATTGTTCAGCCTCCTCAGATATATAAAATAGATGGAAATTATGTAATGGGATGATTGCCATTCAAACAAATAATATAAAGCCGAGAGCACTGATCAAAATTGATTAGTACTGTCATCGGGCGAATATCTGAAAGCAAAATTAGTCGGTTCATTTGTATGGTTCAGAATCAGAACAAAAATGCCACTGGGTTTTTCTGCATTATGATGGATGAATTAGTTTACCAGGACAAGATCACTTGCCAAAACTGTTAACGAATACATCACTTTGATTAGCATTGATTTTCTCTATGAACCATGAAGAGTGACGGTGCAGTTTGTGTCATTACAGCACCAATAATTGCAATATTACTTTTTTATTTGCTATCAGGACTAATATTTAGTGTTCATTCCAAATTTCCTACTAGTATTTAGAAGCAATCTACCATGTAAACGGAAATTCCATTGACATTTATTTTCATATGTTAGGGAAATTTTGTGGTGAAGGTTCTGGGTGATAAAATTCATGTGGATGTTCCCTAGGCAATCAGGCGCACTTCAGGCAACAGTGCTTGGAAGATGAACATCTTCTTTGCTGCCAAACTTTTCTTTGGTATGTATGTACTTTTTGCTTTTAAAAAGCCTTGCAAACTCCATTACGGCTAGTCTTTTGTTGTGTTACACACCGCATTTGAAACACTTTGTTCACTTACTGTTGTGTCATTGTTACAGTTAAAACAACACAAAGGTTCTTAGGTTCCGTTTACACTGAGTTCTTAGTGATAGCGATGTAAAAAACTTCTTAGCGGGCATAGCTAAGAACGGGTATCCAACCCATTTTTAGCGATGTTCACTAACTCCAACACTATCGCTAAGAGCTCAGTGTAAATGGAACTTTAATCTGGTAATTACCAAATCTGAATCAAGATACAGTAGGGACACGATTTGTGTAGGATTTCGTTTTTCTGCAACTCACCAAAACTTGTATTTTGAACATATGTTATACATTTTTCTAACCACTCTTTTCAATGATGTAGCCATAAAATGAATTACCATGAAGTCGTAAAACTTCAAAGAGGGTGAATAAGAATAGAGTGGAGAAGGTGTTGGCGGGGGTTTGGGTATGATTGAAATCTAAACCAAACATGTGTTGTGAGAATTACAAGTTTTATGTGATACCACAATACGAAATCCTACACTAAATATGGCTCAGAATATATCAATAAAACTTCACCATTCTGAGAAAGCGCTTCAGGGAATTCTGAAATTTAATAGAGTGATGAATTCAGAATTACTGAATATGATGAATCATTTCAATGTTAAAGAACAATGCCTATTTCATTTAGGACACGTATCAAAGAATGTTTTTGACTAACTAAAATCAGAATAGTAACTCGGAACACTTCAGTCATACCAACATCTAGTTTTATTTTACAATTTTTTTTTCGTATCCTAAGTAATAGCATATTTACGGAAAAGAACATTCACGTACAAAAACGAAATTCACAAGCAACACTCCTTTTCTGGATACGAAATCCCTAAATGTAATGTTTCCAGAAATGTTTGCAGAATGTACAATGTTGCGAAATGTGTTTTCCTCAGATTTTTAAAATTTTATTTATCCTATAGCAAGGGTTTTGATACAGAGTTTGTACAAAAAAGAAATCAAAATGCTCCCTGAATAGTAAATATAAATATTTCATATTGGTTATTTTAGATTCACACCAACTACTTGTGAAAGAGTCTACTGAAATTAGAGTTTCTTTTATAGGCCTTGCTCACATCATTTCTGCTGAGTGTCTGCCACAACGACGAAAGCGAGACGTCAGCAGCACATCGGATAACATAACAACGATAGAGTTTGTGGTTTCACCTAATGGCCAGGACATAGTAGACTGTTTAACGTACGAGACAAGTTCCGTAAGTTGCCAGACCATAACATTTGTCATAATGAATCGGTGCGAAGAAAAGACCCACCTGTTTATTAAACTAAAGGGAAATGAGAACCTAACAATCGATGAACCATGTTTGACAAGTCTTTTCGCAGAGAATTCATCTAATCCGTCTAATATCTACGTCGACGTAAATGCGACATATCCTTGTTCAGTTTCGCTATTTGGAGAAGATTACCCAGACACTCCTCAACTTGGAATAAACCCAAACCACACTGCAGACAAATATTACGATGCTTGTAACAATGTCACCAACTCAACGGAAGGTGAAACATGTGAAAATAATGAAAATATGCCAAATTGTATGAGGTGGGCAAATACAACTTATGAAGATTGTCAAAATTTTACGAGGCCCGTTTGCACAAGTATCTTGTCATATTTCTTAACATTCAGCCCAGGAACTATTGACAAATGTCAGACTACAGACGGTAGTGTTTCGGAATGTAACCACATAAAACTGAAAATTAATAGCGTTAAAATTAAAGGTTTCAACATTGAGTATCAGGGCAACCATACCATAATTGCGCAAAATGTTAATTTTGAAGATTTTTACTTTCACAGTAAAGCGAATTTGGAGAGTTCATGTTACTTTACTTGTGAAGATTGTGTTCTCTCACACACTGGTGAGTACAGTGACCTCACCCTTGCACCAAATACGGACTACCACTACATGTTTGAGAACTGCTTCAGTACATCTCTGAAATTACTAAACACAGTAGTTTCATCCGTGAAAATGTACTCGTCTTTTCAATTCGAGACAGTGGCTACATTGGCGGGCGTAACAATGACTGGCATGGAACAGCTCAACGACAAAGGATCACAAATTATTTTTCGGCAAGTCGAAAATGAAACACTCGACAGCACAAGAGATCTGAAAGCCACATCCATAACAATGGACAACTTAATAGTCACTGACAACACGGTCGTGGTAAATGACACAGTGTACAATGCTGTCATCGGTATCTACTTGATAAACTCGATGAACATTCGGTCAAACGTTACAATTACTAATTGTGCATGTACAAATAGCTCATCACTGTTAGACTACCAAGTAAAAGCTGGTCAGTTAACATCCCCATCTGCCGTAAACTTAGCAAGCCACAATATAATTCTGCGGGGCTTAAAGGTTCAAAACAATTCAGGGTTCTCAGACATAGTGCGCATCATCAATCCGATTAACATTGCTGTCAGTGTTGATAGTTGTTTATTTGCTGAAAATACTTTTCGAGATCAAGCATCGATTGCCTACGAAATAAGCGATTCAAATGAAAGGATCTACAGAACTGCAACCTTGTCTGTCCAGTTTGACAAAGGTACAATGTCAGTAACAGATTCCATGTTCAACAGCAATAGAGGTAGTTTAGGTGGGGCAATCTATTTGAGAACAATTCAACATTCAAGGTCCAGCTTAATGCTTGAGAACACCAAATTCTTCAACAATTCGGCTTTGAAATACGCGGGTCAGATATCAGCTCTTGGAGGGGGTATTTTCATTCAATCCGACTTTCTCAATATTAATATTCTAAACTGTTTGTTTGAAGAAAACGTTGCGGATGAATCTGGTGGAGCACTAAATTTTCAATCAACGTCTGTTTCGTATCAAAGAGAAGCCACAGTTGGAACGACAATGGCGCCATCACCATCATCACCAGCTATACCGCCAATCGCACATATAGACTCAACCCAGAAGATAACCCATATTGATGATGGTTCTTGTCCAGTAGATATAGATGACTGGGAGATTGTTTGTATACCAGGCCCCCCTGGGCCTCCGGGTGAGCAGGGACCTATGGGTTCCACAGGTTCAACAGGACGAATGGGTGGTAGCGGCCCTGCTGGTCCTCGAGGACAACGTGGTCTTATTGGTCCTGTAGGCGCCACTGGTCCCGTCGGATCTGCCAGTAATGCCAATCGAAGAAGAAGAAGTCTATCGAGAATGCATGATGTTCCCGAAGTTCTTCATTCCAGAAAGAAAAGAAGTTTAACATTTGGACAGTGCCCCAACGATACAAACAGATATGCTTGCAAAAGATGCGTACAAGGTCCACCAGGGCCTCCTGGATTCACCGGCTCACGGGGACCTACGGGCAGTACTGGCTTCCCTGGGCCTGCAGGGCCGCCTGGTTTACCAGGGTTGCGTGGAGAGCCAGGTAAAATTGGCCCGACTGGTCCACCTGGAAGCTATACCCTCTCTAGGAGGAAAAGGAACATAAACGGGGACATTATACAAATTAAAGAGGAACATTATGTTTGGATTACTCCCTACACCAGAAGGAAAAGGGCCATAAATGGAAACATTACTTCTAATGATGACTGTCCTCCTGGAGAAAGAGGAGAGGATGGGCCAGATGGGTTGACAGGGTATCAGGGAGCAACTGGGCCCTCAGGACCTGCTGGATTCCTAGGAGAACAAGGTGAACCAGGTCCGCAAGGACCCCCCGGTATGCAGGGTCCAAGTAATTTAGATAACATAACTGTTACCACTATAGCTGAGTCTACTACTGATTCTCCGTCGATTGAAAAATCAAAAGAGGATCAACTTCCCAACGATATAAGTATTAACATTCAGAATTCTACTTTTCGTGGAAATTTAGCCGGAAAATTAGGTGGAGCCTTGATGTTCACCCGTTTGCTTGATAGTTTTACGTTAAACATGGACAAAGTTGATTTCCTAGGCAATTCAGTCAAAGAGGCCGGTGGAGCTTTGTATATTTTTGGGGAAGGCAAAACGGAAGCTATTTGGACATACTGTAATTTTTTATCGAACAAAGTTACCAACGAAGGATCATTTTGGTCTTTTTATGGCGGTGCAGTTCTCGCTAGTAATCAGTCAATTGAGATTTTGGTTATAAAACACGGTCAAATAAAAGGTAATCTTTTGAACGAGTATGCTTTTGGCTCGACTGTTAGTATTCGACACGCCTTGGTTAAAAATTTTACACTAGAAGATATGATCATTTCTGAAAACATTGCAAAAGCTAGTGGTAGCGGTTTTCTAGATTTACAAACTTCAAATGATGTTGTATCAGTAAACATGTACATAAGAAATTGCCGAGCATTTAACAATATGGGCTGGGCTAATGCAGGATTTCTAAATTTTGGGACTCACTACAGCACAAAGCCGGGAATGGCAACTTTAGTCGTCAGAAATAGTAGCTTTAGTGAGCACGTGTGTAGATGGTGCAGCGGGACCACAATTGCAATTTCTGTTGGCGGTAACTTTTATGAAAAAGACAAGTACATTTTAGTGGATATTGAAGGCTCAAACATAATCGGCAACAAACCCAGTGAAGCAGGTGCAGTGTATATCTCTGTTGGTGATGCCAATACCATTGTAAAGATAATAAATAGCAAATTTGTTTCCAACATTGTGGAAAAATCAGGAGGAGGCCTCCAAATAAAGACAGATAGCTTGTCTCAACATCCTAGCTCTTACTTAAAGGTTACCCTAGAAAAGGTTGATTTCCTGCATAATATTCTCAAAAACGACGAGGATACGACGGCAAATGGGGGCGCCGTGTATGTGAATGTACACATGAGAGCAAAGAAAGAAGTGACAATAGATATTATAGAGGTTCGATGCATTAACAATACATCACAAGGCAACGGCGGGGGGTTTTCTCTGAGCCTACCAGCTACAGCGAGCTCTCTAACTATCACTGATTCCATCTTCGAAAATAATAAGGCCGCTAGAATAAATCAGGGTGGAGCCATTTATCTGTATTTTCTTTTAAATGCCATAGAAAATGAGGAAATCATTCCACCTAACATTTTGGTGCACAATTCGAGTTTTACAGAAAATGTTGCCGGTCAGGGTGGATCAGTCTATCAGGCTTCCTCTGCAGCTATAGAAGGAACGCTTACAATCAATAAATCAAACATCATCTGTTGCAAAGAGCGACGCAATAAGAATTATGCTCAAAATGGCTCTCTAATCTTTGTATCATTGTCCACTACCCTTGCCAATAACTTTTTCCAAGAGTACCCAAACCTGGAGAACTCTATTTGTCCGGTCGCGGGGGTGGTCCTTGATAATGTTGGAGATCCACACTCTTTAGAAAATATCACTTTAAACTGTAAAAATTCCAGGCCATTTTTTCTCGTTGAGACAATTACAATAGAAAACAATGATACTGAATCCGAAAACAGTACTGAATTGGATCCAAAGTTTGCACCTCTAGATTCATTGATGCTATTTTGTACTCAATGTACATTTCTGCCGTACACATCTGGAAATGGTTCTATCATCATACGTAACACCTCAGCTGGTGACAGCATGGTTCCAAATCACGTTTGTTCGGCAAATGACCACGAACACACCAAGTGTAGAATTTATGGTCATTACATTGAAACCGAAAGTCCCTGTCACCCATGTCCGTTTGGAGGTGACTGTTCTCAGGGACAAGTTAAAGCCCGTCCTAACTATTGGGGATACAAATACAAGAGATTTACTTACTTTCAAAGCTGTCCATTGGGTTACTGTTGCAACGATATAGATATACCCTGTGATACGTATGATACTTGCGCTCCGCATAGACAGGGTCAAATGTGTGGAGAATGTGAGCCGGGGTACACAGAGTCCCTCATGTCCAGAACCTGTATTCCAAACGAAAGGTGCAAGGACTGGTGGATCTGGCCAGCTGCAGTATTCCTTGCTCTGAGTTATTTGATCTGGTATATGTACAAAGGGGACGTACTTCCTGGTTTTGAGTTTCTAATGATTAAAGTATACTCTCACCGATCAGCAAAGTCTAATGTTATCCACGTTAAAAGCAAAGATAATCTAAAAGATGACCCTTTCGACCCATCAATACCTATAAAGATGAAAAATTTAAAAGGTCGACGTATTGATAAAGGTTACTTTGATATTATCGTATATTTTGTTAATATAATAAGTCTTCTTAAAGTTAAGGTTGAATTCCAAACATCTCATGTCGGAGAGGGTTTCTTATATAATTTAGAAAAGTACTTTACAAGGTACTTAGACGTAGACATGCAACAAGTTGCCAATGTTACAGTATGTCCCTTTCCAGGAGTAAACGCCGTCACTAAAACTTTAGCAAGACCCATCTTTGTTGTTATGATTCTATCAGTGTGGTTGGTGTTGTATTCAATTACGTCTCTGTTGATGGGCGGTTTTCGTATGAGAAAACATGAATTTTCAGAAAAAATTAAGATTTTTAAACTCAAATTAATTGAGGGTTATGTTGAAACAATGAAATACAGTTATAGTGGTTTGGCCGGAGTAACATTTATCTATTTAACTTGTGTGGGTATTGCTGAACACTATTACTGGAAATATAATGCTGAAATTCAATGTTTTTCAAATTGGCAGTTGGGGGTAATCGCCTTTGCGGTTGTTTACACTGTGCCATTTTCCATCACCACAATTTTAGGAGGTAAACTCTTGCAAAAAGGCAAGATAGGGTACGTTCAATTCATGGTCGGTTGCTTTATCCCACTGCCCTATTTAATTTATTGGACTCTTTCCTACGCCTTTTTCAAAAACAGCTTTGGTCAGAGATCAATTTCTTTGCAGTCTTTAGCAAAGTCGACCCGCAATCTAATGATTGGTCATATTCCAGAAAGTAAAATACAAGCAGAAAAAAATATTTCCGAAACAGCACAGGTTATATTGGATACATACCAAGGTCCTTACAAAGATGAGAACTCAGCATGGGAAGGTGTGATTGAGTTGCGCAAGTTGCTGTTCAATACCTACTATCTGATTGATAACAACATTTACAGACTTACTCTCTGTACATTTACAGCAGTTATAATATTAGTTCATCATAATCTTGTGAAGCCATTTAAGAATGAAAACAGTAATAGAACAGAAACTTTATCACTGTCTCTACTATGTATGGCTTGTGTCACTAACAGTATAAAAACGGTTTTTACTGAATCTGGGATACTGGTTCAATCCAACACTCCAACAGAACAACTTCTGTACCTTTTGAACAGACTTGATAGAATTATGATTGTTATATTGTTGGGATATATCATAATTAGTGAACTATATTACTTGATCAAAGAGTTTTCTGCGAAGAAATCACAATAAATGTAAATACAAAATCACACTGTAAATAGCTTTCACAGACACAAAGTATATAGTATTGCGTGCAAGTTGCACAACATTGTGTGTATATTTTGCGGACATTATCCTCAATAATGCTTTGACTCACCCCTTAAACATTGCAAATTAAAGTGAATCAACAATTAGTGACCGATACTTCTTTTAGAAATCTAAATAAATACTTAATAATTTTAATAAATTAAGGTGAATTCGTAATATATTGTGTCAAATGTCCTTCAATTTTACTGAAACTTATGATTAACAATTTTGTATTTCTCGTCTATGAATTAATGAATGTAACATTTGAAAATAAATTATTGTACTTTAAAAAATGTAGTTTATTCTTTTTTGTGTCAAAATAGAAGAACAAGCATTACTAGCTATTCCTATCGATTACATCTTATCATAGGTAGTGCCTCTGTAGGGTAAACAAATAGGTTGGACCCAATAAAAATGCTTTATTCCAGACATGACCATTTAAGCATGATCATATATGTCCATGGGAGAACCTTTAAGATAAGATAACACTCGTTTGTTTACAGATTACCTTGGTTACAAGACCTCGCTATTTCTAGTGATGGTATTTATCACTGAGATTGCCTTACAACCCTTACAACATAAAAACCTTTACATCAAAATGGCAACGTTAAAAATGACAGGAAAATACATGTTCTCTAATATATGGATACAAATTACGACAATGTGTTAATTTATACTGACAGCCTATCATTGACCCTTTATCCACCAACCCCCAAAATTCAAAGTTGATAACCAATGGCCTGAAAAACCACCTTAAGTGTGTCACAATCCAAATTCATCACTAGCTTTTTTGGATGTGCGATGATAACGGGTAAGTCAGGATGCCGAGCATCATCATATGTTAAAATTCAGCTGTTGTGGACATGAGGTCATGCAAAGAAAGGTTTGTCTGGGATAAAGCAATTCTGTTGGGTCTGACCTATTTATTTTTCCTGCAGAGGTACTATCTATATTTGTTCATTCAAAAGATAAAACTGATGGGAAAAGTTAATACATCTGATAAACCTGGCTTATGTTGTAGCACATATCCCGGTCCTGACTAGCATGACTGAAAGGGGTAGGGGTAAATTTCATTCCTTCATTATAAAGAACTTTGACTTTCTGAGAGGGTATTTTTTCTGTGAGTTGGTCTTGGAGTCCTCAGAAATTGAAAATGCACCAAAAAGTTACAGTATCAGTGGCGGATCCAGTATGTCCCAAATGGGGTACCAACCCTGAAAGTGAGGGCGCCAATTAATTGGCCAATTTTTTCTTGAAAACTGCAAAAAATGACAGAAATTGGACAGATAGAGTGTGCATCCCTGGCGCCCCCCCTTGGATCCGCCAATGGATATGTTTTTATGTCCTTTGCGTGTAAATATGATTCCATAAGGAAGTATCCTAAATGGCTACAAAGGGTAAACTTAGTTACCTAAAAATGGCAGCTAAGCACATTTAGTTAATTCTATCAAACTTAATCTTAATATGTGTACGAATCTAGCAAGGTATAAATTCATACCAAATTTCTAAATTTTATTTTGTGAGAAGTTCAGTACACAAGAAAAAGGTACATCTACAATAGTGATGCCTCATTCACACGTACCGACACAGACACCGACACCGATATTCGGACCGATAAAGTTTAGCATTGTGCCAATGGA
>JBCAUG010014179.1:0-10992 GCA_038406175.1 Haplosyllis leylae
TTTTAAATGCAGAACGAAAAAAAAAGAGCGCAAAAATGTTGGCATTCTTGTATTGCAGAGAGTTTGTAAAAAAAAACCAAAAAAACGAGGCGCCCCTGGCCGGGGCTTAGAAATAGTCCCGGGCATCACCAATCCCAAAAATCAAAGACATGCAGATTTATCTGTCCCGCGGGGGGGGGGGGGGTGTTCACTTTGAATACAGTATGGTCCATAAAAAGCTCTTCTGTGCGTGTTACCCAATAAAATCAGCATCATAGTTCTGAAAAAAAAGACCAATGGAGAATAATTTTTCACATATTGGCATGAAAATTCAGCATAAAATGTGCAGAAAATAAAAGTAACAGTTTCAGTTTTGACATTGAGTTGAACGCCAATTTCCTGATAATTTGTGTTGGTCCCCGATAAATCCTATGTCCCTTTTGTTCAATTTTAACTGTCGAGATCTATGGAAACAAGTATTAAGTTTCAGGTGTCCGGACGAACACGAGTCACACCTGAATGTTACATACTAAAAGATGGATACGTGCCACAGTTATTGTTAATATCAGAACAAAAATATTTAGGGACTGAGATTGAAGTTTAAGGATATTTTTTTCCTGCTCAAAGGAGGATAAATCGATAGTGACACAATGGCTGAGGGTGGAGAGAATGGCGCGTGCGGTATCAAAAGGGTGGGGTCATTTTGTTTACATTAGCCTCTTTTTCTTTTTCAATAAAGACTCTCTCTCTCTCTCAAAAGTAAATTATGTGCATTCACTTGCAAATATTTTATGATGATCTATTACAGTTGATCTCTGATTCAATGTTAATAAATAAATGCACTGTAACCTCGAAATCATTAAATGTTTGGTACAATACATTTAATTACAGTGCTGTTGAATTCTAAAAATCGTGCGAAATTAATCCAGTGATCCCATTGAAATGGCTTTCGAGTAGGAATGCACAAAGAAATAGGGGATGGCAACCTTGGCACCCCCCCTCATCCAAATTTAGAACTTACTAATAATATCTGGATCCGCCACAGACTTTAACAAAAGTGCGCAGTATTTTTTCAGATCTCCGGCAGAAATTTCAATTTGTACACAAAACCTGAGTTGAATTCCAATTTAAAAAATAAGTCTTAATCAATTTCTGCGGATTGCAGGATGATACGATCATGGTTCGTAAGGCAGGGGAGACGGGGACGGACAACTTGTCCCGCATTCAAAGTGTGTCCAGCAAACACTTCGAAGCCATGGGAGAGGAAAAGGAGGGTGAGTCTGTCCTTTCAGTGACACCAACAAACGAGGGATCGACTCAAGGTTTCCCTGAAGATTATGAACCAATTGAGTTCTATAACACAAAGAAATTCTCGGCACAATTCTGATAATCTGTTCAACAAGTAAGCCAACTTCTTATTTCATTGAATTAACAACATTCTTCACCTGCCAGGTCAAGAGGAAGCAGTTGATGCGGCTGATGTGGATCTAGAGGAGGGTGAGAAGGGTAAAGATGTCGATGGGGAAGGTGAGGGTGACGAGGAGGATGAGATAGAGGAAGATCCCGATAAACGTAACAGACTGGACGGCTACTACGTCGCGATGGGTATTGTTCTTGGACTCTGCATTTTGGGCACGCTATCATACATGACTGGTAATTAGTTGATCAATGTATCCGAAATGCTAGCGCATCACATGTCATCTTCTATTTTACCCTATGTCCCTATTTGGCAAATAGTTTTTGTTTAAAATACATAATAAAACTTGCTAATTGTCACATACTTTGAAGCAATTATCTCTAAAATACTCAGTATTACTTTTCAGGTTTTATTTAGTCCAAAAAAACATGTCAGGCATCTATGGCATTTTCAACTTTTACTTTTTCGATCATATGAAATTGAAATTTAAAATTATTTCTGTCCATATACTTCCGGTTTAAAACACTATTTCGGACTGCAGATGTGATCATTGGCAGGGAAGGGGTTCCCTAACAAATTAAAGTTTTCCCTATTTTATGGAGTATATCAGAAAATATGGCAACATTTAGGACCAACGCCCCGCACACGGTTCACGCGCCCAACGGGGAATCCTTAATCCGCCTCTACTGACATCCCAAACTTCAAAAGAGAACTGTGGACAAATACTTGTACAATTCATTAAATACAAAACTTTGTGTTTTTTTTAAATTGTTCAGTGACAAACATCTCGCACAAGGAGCCCGAACTATTATTGACAACTGAAGGTCGGTTTAACATTTCAAGAAAAATCTCTGTTCTCAATCACAATTGGCAAAACTTAAGTAACTCAAAGTAACGCCCTTATAACACTTTTCTTTTAGGATATTCGAGTGTACCTATGCCGAAGTCAACAGTTCCCACAAATAGTAAGCATTTTGTATTTCAGTTGCAAAATTTTAAAGGAAATTGTATTATTGGTGGCTCGTTAGAGTCACCTAAGTGGTTAATTGAAATTTTGGGCCCTGCCCTCGCACCCAATGAGCCACCTGGTGAAACTTTCACTACCGGATATTTTTGTGAGTTGGAAGTTTTTATTCCATCCAAAGGATACTCACTCTATTCACATTCAGAAAGAAAAGTTTCTGTTTGTAATTTAAAAATTGTATGCAACTGGAATTTATGAATCTATTCACACGCATTCGAAGTTGATCTGTTGGCTGCTTGCCTACGTGGTTGATACACTGTCTTGTCTTGATTGCAGCGACTTCAAACGAAACTTTGTCTGCGAACACAACTATGAGCGCCGCAGACGGACCCAGGATTGAAGACGTCGATAACGACGACGGTGAAAATTAAAAGTTCTACATGAATCCAGCAGGGCAAAGGAATCCTATCCATGAATCTAAAGAGTAATTTCGTGTCCATAACCCCTGAAAGGGCCATTTCTTTTGTCTCACATTTGATACAATTTTTTCGCAATAAATACAAAGTTGTCAATATTGGCATCCATGTTTTTCCAGTAGTCTAAAAAGTTGCCTCGAGTAGGTCGCAGTCTGACGACGAATGGTTCAGAGGTCTAATGATCTACCTACTGAGCTAACCTGGCATGTACTTCTCCATTCACCACTCGACTTTTTTGGACTTGGATAATTCAGCACGATGTTATATTAAATCCGTAGTACTTTACTCCTTGTCTGTCGTTTGTCAAATGAATACATTATGTGACATCATGGATCAAGGTCCTCCCTTTTAGGGAGATCAACCAGTCCTGTCCCAGGTCATTCAGTACAATCTCTATTTTTAGTAACACATTACTATTCTTGGCCATAGCCTTCTGCTTGCTATATAAGGCCACTTAAAACTCCCCTTGACAGAGAGAGAGCTGGTTCTGAATGACCGAGACATAGACTGTTTACCATCTTGAACAATGATGACCAAGTAGGTATATTGCTGTAATCTAGAAGGATAATAAAGATATCAATTCCTGTAAAGGAAATACTGAGAGTTTGTCATCTCTAGAGGAAGTCTTCATAAGGAACCCTTTTTAATACAGCAAAGAATCAACAGAGTGCGAGAATCAGTAATGCGACTACATAAGTCTCAGACTTACAAGCAAAGCCAGGAAAGTTCAGTAGGTTGAGCATTAGACCCTTGAAGCAGTGATCATCAGATCAAGTCCCACTAATCTTTGTTTGCTGCTTGAAGAACAATTTATTCCGTGCCTACTCAAACTGGCCCATGATGGGGCCAAAATACCTGCTTTCATTTGGCCAATCTCGAAAGAGGTTGTAAGTTGTTATTTCGTTGAGAAATCTTTCTGAGAGGGTCTTTTTTCTGAGTACCCAAGTTGTCCTGCAATCATCATCAATCCCAATTGCTAAAGTATCAGATGGTTTAAGTAAAAACCTATTTGAAAGAAACATGTTTTGACTTGTGTCAAAAATAAATTTCTCTCCTGACATTCCTATTTTCCTTAAAGTTTTTTGTCTGGTCACTGTGATTTCGATAATTTTCTTGATGTTTAATTATTTATTCATAGCATTCACTGTGCCTTTGATTTGTACAGAAGTCTAATTGGTTTTGAGTTTGTTGTTGGAATCAGAGTTATATACAATTTATTTAGTACTTTAGTTGACGTGTTCTAACCTTAGAATAGAAAATTTGCATGATTTTGTCGGAGCCTGAAGAAAAATTCATTTGGCTCTTGATATAATTTTTCAATCGCGAATTCAAGTGGGTGCCAGGGCGCGTCCCATTCTTTTTTTTTCAACTTCATGGGGGTTTTTATGAGCATTTGGTAATCAAATACAGGGTTGGCGCAACCTCCTGGGGACTGTTAACACTTGGGGACAACTTTTATGTCGATAAATATGGGCTCCATAGACAACAATGCTAATGCATCAATATGTCTTTGTTGTCAATAGTAACACTGGTAATCATGCAACCCATTTTTGATGACACAAAAAGTTGACGTCGTCAAATGCGAACGGCCTAAATGCTACAATTTTCAGAAAGAAATCTTTTAGTCTGGCATACATCTCCAAAACGTGAATGGGTGGCATTAACTAATTTTACGAAAAGAATTTGCAATTTACAAGTCATCATGTCATCAACTGCTAAGAACAATTACACGTCCAAATAAAGTATCTTGAAATAGTGAAACAACAAACATTTTTGAACATTTATTCATTTTCCATGTTTGACAAACTTGTGTAATAAACGTTTTGTAAACAAATTGTACGTGTTGTTTTAATCATGTTTCTCTTTTACATTTTATTGTCACATGGAAGACTTGAAGTTCTTATTGTATTGGTATAATTTGTAGAAGTACGTGAATAATTGCCGACAGGAAATGAGAATACCAAGACATGACAATTGGAATAAACAAGAAAGTCCTCCTGCGTGAACGCAAGAGGCATACCGCCGGCTGCGTACCAAGTGCTCGCTGTGTTGTCTCCTATCCCGGGGGGGGGGGGGCGGGAGTACTCAGGGCCAGACCCTCATAGATCACCCTGGCTGCATGTATGATCTGAGCACACCCCCGCCCCCCTGTGGACAGACAGACACCTGTGAAAACAGTACCTTCCCCGTACTTCGTACGCAGGCGGTAAAAATGATTACCAGCATTGTATCGCGAACCATCTGATTATGTGATTTAATTTAACCACAACTTTCAAGTAAGCAGATGAAGAAATAAACTGATTAAGGTATGAAGAGTTAAACAGAGATAATGGGATGAAGCAATATGGAGATGAAGGGTACGATGTGAGATGAAAATTTGCTTGGAAAGGGGGCGGGGGGGGGGGCTCAGGATCGAATTTGTATCAAGCCAAATAAGTCACGCTTCGATTTCCTGATCTTGCGGCGGCTAAAAACTAAAGTAGTTAAGATAAAAATGAAAAATTAAATTGGCCTATCAGCTGCTTGAAATTCAACAAGTATATATATATATATAACTAACAGCCAGTTCAGCCTCATGAACATCTGACATTTTTCATGGCAGATTGTCGGTTGTTTAATTTGAACACTACCCGTGCGAAGAGTTTTTGTCTACTTCTTTCGCTAAAGTCCTCAACAGTCTGTTGCCGTTTAATGGTTCTAAAACGTGTTCGGAATTGATTAAGCTGCGAGATCCTATACATCTTACATGATAAATGTTCACTTCAGCAAACACGGCCCATTTGAACTTCACGATGCGACCGAGGAATGTTGCACTCGGAAGATTTTGATGACAACAGTTTTCCTTCTTGAAACTTAATCAAATTGAATGAAAATGGTAAAAGTAGGAACCACACACACAACCCTTGGATTTCAAGTCGTTTTCTATAAAACGCCAAATCAAACATGCTCGCTCCAATGTAAGGTGAAAATCATTAATATCATGCTCGGCAAATATCCTTTCAGCAGATTGGCATATTCATTAAATTCTCGAAAGCAGCCACAAATGCGGAAAACTTATGTACAAGTCTATTTGTCATTTCTTATCTTAGCTGTATGCACCAAAATGGGTGTAACATTTGATGAAGAATTGGATTTCCGATGAGGACGTACGCGTAGAAACTTACATGAAAAAAAATCCACCTCACGTCAGCTGTAGTAAGACTTCGGGGTAATGAGTAAAGAATCGGCATCTGCAATGGAAAGCAGATTTATTCCGCACCTTTCGTGCACTCAAAGTTCGACGATAAATTCAATTAGGCGGACTTTCTTCTGCTAAAGCTGCAATCTGCGATTCATTTGACGGATGAAAACTCCGTTCCTTCCAGAGTGCATCTAAGGGCGTTATTTATTTCTTTGAAACAAATAAATAAGAGTTTATTAGATTTCGGGATTACCCTGTACAAAACTAGTAAATCAAATTTGTACCAATGTGAACTTACAATCGCCATGCAGTAAATGATCTAGTATGAGCCCAATAAATGTATCTGCTGTATCTTGTTTCCCCGCCTTGTGGTCGAATGGTTCAAATGCCCTGCAAAGGTTAATGGGAAATGCAAGCCAGTCAAAATGCAAATGAAATTACTCTTTATTGTTCCGAGGAACACAAAAAGCACACACATTATGCACTGATTACAATCCTTACAAATTATTTCAATGGGCTAGCGGATATGCTGCAGCTGGCGCTTCGAACCATTTCAAAAAGACTTTTTTCAATGTTTCTTTTTTTTTTCTTTGGTGTTTTCAGACTGGCTGGCAGAGAAATACAGAATTAGATGGTTGGCGGTATCCGAAAGGCCGTACAACCGCCCTTCCCGTCGCACCCCAATTGATCCGCTATTGACCATACACAAAAAATACTCACCATCCCAAATGAGCTCCACATCTTGGACAAACGATAATTCTCCAGGCAAAACCTGGAAACCACGTGTGCTCTGACATTGCCTAAAACCAGTTAGCAACAGTAACTAATGTGCAGTACTTTTTTGCCATTTCATTCAGTGAAAGACTCTCCGACTGGAAACAAAATTTTACGGGAAGGACAAACCCAAAATTCCAATTGCACTTTAGTTTGCCATATGAGACTTGTGTTACTGACTAACCAAAGAGAAAAACTATATCATCATTTTCCAGCCAGTCAGTAAATGGCAAGCACGAAAATCTTTTTAGCAAATTGGATTGCAATCAGTGTCGAAATGTCTGATTTAGACCATTTTTTTCAAGATGTAGAATTTTAAAGCTAATTCCTTACACGCGAGATGGAATTAGCTTGTTGAATTGAGCATTGATTTTTGGGTTTTTAACTTTTCGGATAACCTAACTGTTGAAAGGTTGTCTAAATAAATAACGCATATTTGTATTTTAATTTCATCAGACTTACTTGATCGTGTTTGTAAACGTCAGCGGTTTTGGCAGTAATCACTTCAAACTGTCTCCCTAAAAGCAATGTCTTATTTTACAATGTTGTAATTTCTCAGCGAGAAAACTCACTCATCTTAACAAAATGTTTCCCGCCGAGATCAAAGTATTCTAATTGTTTATTCCCAACACAGCAAAGTATGACATTTTTTTTCCTCAAAAATTGATGCATTTTAAGAATAACCATGCTTCCAGAACGAGACAAACGTTTCTAAATAATATTCATATTTGTTTATAACGACTTGAATTACCGAAAATTGGAATAGCCATTCGGTTGTATTTATGAACTCGAACACAAAAATAACTGAAACGCAACCTCATCGTTATCTTACACGTTCAGTAGCTGGACAAAACTTGTACCATCAAATAATACTGGTGTCCTTTGTGGTGGCACATACCCTGCGGGTTTTCAAAAAGTTGAATGAGCACATCTTTTACGCCCAGAATTGTATCATTTCGCCTACGCTCAGCCATTGTGCTTGGGATGTGCCTAAAATCTTCAGCTTTCGCCACTTCGTGACCACAAGATCTACATAACAAGAATTCTGAAAAGGCAAAAATTGACATGTGTCAAAAGTCGACAATTTTGTCATATGCATTCAGCCAGTATGTACTCTACTTCAATGCTACTGCCATTGGCCGATCCATGACAAGGGGGGGGGGGGGCGCCAGGGACCTGCGTCTCGTGAAGGGAAGAAGTTGCGAAACCTACGACAGGCATAAATGAGCAGCCCTGACGATGGCCTTTATGTCCACATGACGACATGTTAGGCTTTATTAGTACAAAATGCAAATCAAGAAAACGTCTGTGGACATTTCGACCTCTGTCAAATAGTATTATCTCTAACAGTGTAGTTTTTTGAAGTAAAACGTCAAAAAAGAAAGTCCTCCTGCATAACGCAAGAGGCATACCGCCCGCTGCGTTGCAAGTGCTCGCCCTGTTCCAGGGGTAGGGAGGGGTACCCTGACCTAGACCTGGCCGGGGGGGGGGGGGTACCCTGACCTGGACAGGGGGGTATGGTACAGGGGGTTACGGTATGGTGTGGGAGAGGTACCCTGACCTGGCCGGGGGAGGGTACCCCCCCTCCCCCCTGTGGACAGACAAACTCACACCTGTGAAAACATTACCTTTCCCGTCGTACTACGTACGCGGGCGGTAATAATTATTAATCTCTGTTGGCACATTGTTCAGCCGCGACAGAGCTATATGGTTGATGGAATGTTTTTGGTCACTTATTTTGGCAGGTGGAGGGGCGCAGTGTATATCCAAATTGCAAAGGTAATATGCGGAACATGCAGCATACTAACATGAAGGTGGCAGAGAGCCTCTCCTATACAATAACGTGCGGCTAATGTACGAGCCACCTGAGTGAAATTCTTCACTCCTCACATAAATTCCCGGGAAATCAAATACCTTGGTAGTGACATCTGTAGTCAACAATGTTCAGTTTCTCTTGCAACACATTTATCAGTTATTCCCATAGTACGTTTATTATTTTGCACAAAAGTGGGTTACTAACCTTCTGCGACATAGTGGGCTACAGATAAACTCTTGTAATAGACAATTATTGATATAACTCGAGATGTTCTCCAAAATGTTTCGAAGTATCATGTTTGCGTGGCCTTACTCTGTACTGCCACCTCGCGGCAAATTGGAAATCATATGTAGCGCTTCGTAGACTTTGTAATATTGAATAAGGGCAAAGGCACATCATTTACTTTATTGAAGAAAGTGGAAAAGTTTGTTTTTTTACCTCTACATGCTGAACAAAGCTATGTTTTGCTTCGTTCACTTCTTTTTGTCAACAGAATTCAATTCGCTATGGCGCTACTGGTTTCTCAGAAATACTTTTGCGCACGTCCCGCAAAGGCCATTTCAGGTCCACTGACGGCGTCTTTTCACCATTTGTACTCCCCATGTTGACATAGTTTGCAAGACCAATACTAGCAAGATCTCAAATACTTTTGAGTGATCAAATCTACAGTATTAATAAACATTTTATTATCTAATACTTCAATATATTACATGTGCGAAATCTAATGTGTAATTTTTGACCAGCGAAAACATTTAAGAACAGATTGGGTAATTCCATTGGAGTAACAGCAAATACTATGACCGGTATAAACAGATTTTTGATTGACAGTTTTTCCAACCAAAGGTGTATTGCGTTTGAAAACATTTGCAGGGTTTTTACTCAAATTTAACGTCTATTTCAACAACACTGTTCAAGACCAATCCTTTTTTTAACTCATCAGATAAAATTTAGAAAATATTTTTTGGAAATACAGCCGAAATTGACGAAAATATTGCGAAAGCGGCCGGCTAGCAGCAGCCAATCCAGCGTTCGGATTTGTTCCCGTGACTAGATTGCATGCATTAATTATTGGCCACACCTCCACAGAACCAAAACAAACCACCGGCATTTTGAGCAGTTGATACTGGTCTTTTCTGGTTATTTTGTGGCATTAAGAAGTAAAAAATACTTCTAAAACATATCGTAGATCAAAGAAAAGGAACTTGAGAATGTTTTTTGGGAAACTTACTTGAAATTTTTAAGGTAGGAAAGCGTCTAACATCGAGGTCATCAAGGATCCAAGTTGTCAGCCATTTTGTCAACAGCTGATCGGTAGGTCAGCAAACGGGCAAATTTGTCGCCGGGTTTTAGACACTTCTAGACAATTACCTGTGGAAGATTTCAAAAGAAATTGTGGTTTCAGGTGTATACTTGATAATACAGATGTGAAAATATGTTTACTTCAAGAAGATTAGCCAAACGTAGTATACTCGGGACCAGAGTGGCAGCCCCCTGGCAAGATGGTAGATTCTATCCCGGTTCCATAAAGGGCACTGACACTGCAATCAACGGTGATGAATATTATACCATATTTTTTGATGATGGTTATACAAGGACTCTTAGCGACAGAGAAATCTTTGGTCCAGGGTTTCAACCTATCACTGTAGCAAAATTAAAGGTAAGTCGAATATATGTTCTTTCAGGTTGCAAGTGACCTACATTTTCGGTAAATGGAAAATTTTGTAGATCTAATCTTTGTTGTAATTATTGAACACCAAAGCTTTCAAGGGTTAAACTTTTCAGTCATAGAAGTTGGTATCTTGCAATTAAATAGTTTTTACAATAGAGTGCAATGGTTGCAATGAGGTACATACTAGTAGTTGCAGTACGGTAGTTTCTCCGCAGCAAATGTCATCTTCTTTGTCCTCAAAATACCATGCCCCTGTTTGGTATTTCTAGTCAGGACAGAAGGTTTACCTGACCCACAATGGCAGAGAGGTATCTGGCAGAGTCATCAGTCACAATCAAGAGAACGACGAAGTACTCATTCATGTGAAGCCATCCAGTTCCGATGAAGATGGTGAAATTTTCCGACCACTGGAAGAGCTACGACTCATGGCAAGTCGAAAGTCGGCGAGACTTCAAGATCAAGACACAGACTACTCCAGACTGGCAGATGTTCATTCCGAGTCCAAGAAGAGAGCCGTGTCCAGTGTGATTGACGTGCCACTGCCTGCTAAACAGAGGTACCGTACAACTTAAACCAACCAATACAATTTCTTTAAACTGTGTTGGTAACTGCACCGACACCAGCATCTGAAAAAAGAAATAAACAAGAAAGTCCTCCTGCGTGAACGCAAGAGGCATACCGCCCGCTGCATAGCCGACCTATCCCCGGGGAATCAT
>JBCAUG010014190.1:0-10992 GCA_038406175.1 Haplosyllis leylae
ATATGTAATCAAGACACCACTGCCATGCTGTCTTTCATACAAATAATACTGGAGTATTAACAAAATCATATTGTGCTAGTTATATTCACAGCTGTTAACCACTTTTTTACCTTCAATAAAATATTTTTCCAGGTTTTATGTACTTTTTCTATGATTTTTATTATTTTTTGCAAAATTCCATGATTTTCCAGGTTTTCCAGGTGTACTCTCATTTTTCAAGATTTTCCAGGTAATGTGGGAACTCTGCCAGGGGTATCCCTAGCCTCTGGTCCCAGGTTCTCGCCTGGTGTACCCCCTGTTCTACCCGAGGGGGTACCCCAGTCAGGTCCCAGGACAGGGGGCTACCCCCTGGACAGGACAGGGGTACCCCATCCTCCCCCTCAGACAGAACAGGGTACCCCCAGACAGGACAGGGGGTCTCCCTGGCAGCCCCCCATCCCAAAAGACAGGCCTCTCGCCCCCACCCTCCAGACAGGACAGGGGGTACCCATCCCTGGACAGGACCCACACCCCGGACAGGAAAGGGAGTCATCTTACGCCGTTGGCATAACCCCTCTTGCGGTCATGCAGGATGACTTTCTTGTTACACAAGTTTTCACGAATCTTCTCAAATTTATCACAATCGTCTGTGGAGAAGGATAATTCTTTTCTTTCAGATAGAACCATGCACTCACTGGGTACTGCATGGTCCTCCTTTAGGAGGATTGTTCGCTGATTGACAATGATGCTTTTCTGCAGACTATTTTGACTGCGCTACAGTAACTCAGAAATACAGATAATTTGAACGAACCTTTCGAAAAGACTACAATTGTTTTCCACTACACATTGGAGAGGGACCATTTCACTTTGGAAATAATATTTCGCCTCAGCAATAAAATTCCATCTTCTCTCCAGCTTATCTAAAATCCATCATCCCTACTAAATGCTCAGATCTAGGGTAATTACAGCTCTGTGCTTAATTTGCATTCAGAGTTTACCATTCCAACGCGCAAAGAAATCTAATAATCCTCTTAAAATGGTCTGAAATTATATTCATCTGTGGCTAAATCCCAAATTTAATCAATTCATTGGAAACGGTAATTTTCACGATAGATTGATAATGATTATGATTTTTTCTTTCCTACCACGTTCTGAATTGTAACAAAATGTAACTGTCTATGGATCAATGCGTGTACCTTATTCAGCTACAGGGGTGTCTTTCGTTAATCTCAAAGACCGTCGTAAAATTACTCACAGACTGAAAACCTCTTCTTAAAAACCACTGCAGAATGTTCGATGAGACAAAAGTTTCCGAAGTAAAACACCGCTTAATGATTTCAGTCTTATTTAGTTGAAGTTAATGAAGCTGGTAATAATTTGATTCAGGCCCGATGACTGGGTTCCATCATACGGGTAATGAAGTATGTAACCAAAGTAGCCTACCGTGGTTCTAAAAGTTAGGTGTCAGCAGAAGATCAAAAAGGCTATCAGTGACCCCATAAAAAAGATTGATGACCTGTTTTTTTTTAAATACAAAACACACACGAGAAATGACAGATTACTTTTGGTAAACTTTGAACTGACTAGTATAATGTGCGAGATAGAAAATGAAGGTAGCTCGAAGCGGACCAGTCACCATTTTTCTGTTTCGTAAGTGTTTGAAGCCTCGTGGAGTTCCACCATAAATAGAAGAAGCTCTTAGCTGCAGGTGTAAAGGGATTATCGGATAATATGCACTGAGCTGTATAAAAAGCTGCTCAATTAAGGTTATTCTATGCTGGGGCTGTCCATGGGATATGTGTCTTCAGGAAGGATATGTGTCAGGCCAGCAGAAATCCCTGAATAAAACATGTATCCAGGTATCAACTAAACGTTTGCAATGAGATCATTTGGCAGGAAAATGCAAGAGTAGATATAAGTCCAGTGGATGTGAGTCCATTTGACTTAATTAGTATTTAGTATCCATATCAATACCTGGTATTACATCTGGTCTTTTACCATTACTTAGAACTTGATACTCATTTCTTATCATTTGGAATTTAGTGAATGAATACTTTTATTAAATTAAAAAGAAGTACTAAATACCAAGTAGCATTGTGCACTACATTTATGTTTGTTTTACACAAAAGCAAATGTTGCTCAGAAAGTGTCCAGCTAGCCTAAATTTACCCAGCCTTTTGATTTCAAACCATTTGCCTTACTCCAGTATTGAAATAATGTTTGTGGTCATAAGATGTGTAGAAATTTATTAAAATATCAGTACTGAATGACCCCAGTACTTCATGGAAAATCATCTTTGGGCTCCAAATATGGCTGACAGTAGCTTCAGTTAATTCTTTGACATGAAGGTTTGGACTATAGTCCATTGCCAATGGAGGCAAAGTTGCTCAGAATGTCCTGAAAAATTTTTAGTTTTGGAATTTTTAAAATCTGACAACCAAGTATGCATGTATGGACACTATACTTAAAAATAAGTAAAATAAAGATAAGTAATACTAAACAGATCTAATACTAATATTATTTTAGTGATATAAAGCTAAACTAGTGAATACACCAGTGAAAATAATATTAAGTTAGGTTTGTTTATTGTTTATTTTTAGTATTCATCATTCCTAGCATTGAGAACTGTATTAGTATTCATTAATCTGCTTGTTCTTGTTGTTCATATTTGTTTAGCAATTGTTTTTAGCAATAGTGTTAATTTTTAGCCTTAATAATCTCCTTATTGTTACTACTGATGACAGTTCTTAGCATTTATGCTTGCTTTTAAAATTTATTTATTACTGTTCTGAGCACTCATATACGTTTCCAGCGTTCATTTATTTGCTTTTCGTTAGCACTGACGATTAATGATAATTCTAAGCATTTCATAATCTGCTTGTTCTCTAAGCTAAAATGAACTGTTTACATGGAATTAAGGATGATCTACCATCATACTAACCACTGAATTTTCTATATTTATTTATTGTTTAAAATTTTGTGAAGTCAAAAACTATAATAGTGTCTTGTACTCAAAAATATTTAACAAAATTACATCAAATTTGATGTACATCAATAGTAACCCAGATGTGCCCTTACGCAAAATTTGGGAGACAAAACACAGCAGTCTGGATTTCTGCCCACAAATGACAATGACAACAACCATGGCACCAAACCTGATAAATACATACAAAGCATGAATGCACAGGCTTCCTTTGACTTTTGTCAAATGAGTCAAAAAATGATAAAATCTCAAACAGTCCGCATCTAGCACTCACCAGACATTACAAACTGGTCTTTATTAAGGTCTGCCCACTGCTGTACACTACATATCGTAAGCTTGCTCCACACCTGCACAAAAGATCAGTCTTGATTTTTGTATTTGCACAAAGGGAATAATGAAGCTTAGTAATCACTGTCTCATTTCATAAAGTTCTTTGAAGCCTGACCATTTTCTCGTACAGTCTAGCAAGTCATTAAAAGATCCTTTTCCAAAGGAACTCGTTCAAAGAAGAAAATGGATATGCTTTCTTTGTTAATTATTGCAACAGTACGCCAGTTTTCTTTTTCTGCAAGTTATTTAAGTTCTGTAACGTCTGCTCTGTTGCGAAAAGCCAATGAGACATTGATCAAAGGAGAAGAGGGTGCAGGGACTGGTATCCTCTTTGTGAGTGCTGAGTGCTGTCACCACAAGAAGGAGTGTTCCTGTGGGTGAACACTCAACATAAGCGTTCTCTTTCTGTGAATTTATATTTATCATCAATCTGTAGAACAATAGGTAATGCAATTATAATTTCCAAGTTAAAATAAATGACATTTTCGTCAGTATTTTTGAAATTGTTTCGCAATTGCTATCATATTCACAATAAAAAAATTTCGTTGCGTCCTTGACCCAATTAGGGGCACGTGCAATGATGTCATGGCAGCATTCTGTGTAAACAAATTCCAACCAATGAATGCAGCTTAAAGTAGGCCTGCTTATCACAAAACTGCCAAAGGCCCTTAAACGAGTCACCAAATAGTTTCAGGATCGCTTTTGCAATCTCTCAGTGTGAACAATCCCTTACGCGGTGTAACTGCAATCAGTTACATCTCACATCGATCTAACTGACAAGTCATTACAGACTGGAGCGGCTCATGTAACGTTCAGTAATTAAACGAAGCAGGTCCTGAAATAACACATCAGGCATTAGTTGTTTGAAAAAGACATTGGTGCCTTAAAACATGAAAACGTAAGGATAAAAAAGAGGAGTTTGATAAGTTTGTATGATTTAATCCAGTTTTGGGAGAAAATCCGTGTTAGTTTAATGAAGATGAAATCCAGACTAATGATTATAGTCCCCTCTAGATCCACTAGGGGAACCATACCGTTTCTGGGATGAACTCCTCTGTACATACTAAATTTTGTCAGAAAAGACTGAAGGTCGTTGGACTTAATCACAACTTGAAACAAAGAACTCCCACCCCCAAAACAAAAATATTTGACTTTGTCATTTCACTAGATTTGCACTCAGAATCACAATCAAGTTAGAGAGCGCTTCTTTTAATCTAAATATCCTTGGAAGTTTTCAAATAAATTGGACCCATCTTCACAATCTCTTTATTGTAACACAAATCATCCGGAAATGCTCTAGAAAATCACATTTCATATTTTAAAGAATCCAGTAGTCTTTTCAATTTTTTTTTCAAATGTTGATTTCATTTCCTTTCTTAATGGAACTTAAACAAAAGTGCAGCTTGTGTATTATGGGATCCATTACGAAGTACATCCTGCTTGAAATATTCTGGATTTGTCCGATGTAATGGGACGAAGACGGAGACAGCTTATCGTAAACGTGACGTCTCATCCGACAGTATCAAACAGTCTCACGTCAGAACCACGTACAAACTTGTAAGTGCTTGCACCATGACGTGGTATTCGGCAATACTAACAAACGAAACAAAAAATTAATACGATAATATGACATAGATTGAAGACATGGCATTTGATATAAGTTACAAATGGGATAAAAAATATATCACATTGATTCAGATCATTGATAAGGGTTTGCATCAAGACACGACACTCGAAAATTGCGGTATATTTATTTGTGGTATCAAAGCAACTTCCTTTCAGCATTAACAATTTCATACTCAAGGTATACTTATATAGTAAAAATTACCAACAGAAAATAGATCTAATATTCGAGAATCGAGTATTATAATATCCGAATATAAAGTTGAAAAAGCGCATGGACATCCTTGTCAGGAAGTTTTCTTCAGGTATAGGCTTGTTAAATAGGTCACAATAACTTCAAGAGAAGAAATAAGGTTTAAAATATTAGCAATAATAAAAAAAACAGCGTCATATCCTTTCAAGTTCATGATGGAATTCAATTTTATTCAATTCAATTCAATTCTCTATTTTAAAGTCAGTTCCCAGTTCCGAGCACTGTAATTAATCCAGCAGACAATTAAGGGAATCAAATAGACATTACATCTAGATAGCAAGCCGTAGGAGGAAACATGGTACAGAAACTTTGCTGAAACCCCTTGGCAACGTCAGCAATTGTATTGTCAGATTTTTAGATGGCAAAATGGAAATTTTTTATTTCATTGATAAATTTTGCGTATTCTTTAGTTCCGTTATTTATTAAATGTACGTTACAGTGACTGATCTTAAATTTTGTAAACAGGATGCGGTGGCATCCTAAAGAGGGCGCTTGTCTATTCTGTAGCCATTGTGTTAAGAAAATCCGAGACAATAAAAATGTAGCCCACTTGCCTCTTTCGATCTGCACATGTACATCAAAGAGTGGGCGCTCTGCAGAACTGTTCAAATTTCTGGTTATTCAACGATACAGGTTTTCCTTATCAATTCATGTATTCCGTCATTTCTTCTTCATTTTTTCACATTTTCACTTCAAATAAAAATTAAAATGTGCATAATATGCACTGTATTCCATATTTACTTTCACAATATTCAGTATTACTTTACAGAATTTAATATGGTCCAAAAACTCAAATATATAAATAAAGTAGGTGTCAGATCTCAACAACTTTTTGGACAAAATAAAATCAGGATAGTAGTACAGAAAACTTAAAGAGATACACACTTTACAAGTTGATCATATTTACATACTTTTATTTTCATTTGAAACAAAGATGCCCATTTTTAGGGGAGTAATTAATGTGACTGATGTTTAACTAGAAATTGATATAGAAAACCTGTATCGTAAAATTCAAAAAATCATATTTTGAAGATATTAAAAAGTTGCAGGTAATTGTCAATCGGTAAATGGAACTTGTATCTTCGAGGCATTGTTCTCTTGTCTTCGTGGGTAGCAAACCTTCACAGGATTTCCGTCAACCTGTCCTACATTTCCTACAGCAGCTTTTACTTCTGTGTGGGTTGGGTAAAAGCTTCGTATGTTTCTGTATATTTATAGTAAAAAAGAAACTGTATATGGTAAAAACGACATAGGTTACCATATTCAGTTCCTCCTAAAGATAAAAAAGTGGAAGAATTTTAATTTGTTAAACGAAAAGTTTTTTTACGTCTACCTTCATTTCCACGGAAATATAAAATATTTCAACGCGCAAAAAGAAGCTATCAACCTGGCTAAATGGCCAATGGGACAGCCAATGTCTTTGCAACAGGTGACTGGAAGTAGCATAGTGAAAAACATCATGATGGCATCAACATTCTCAAGCACATATGATTGTACAATTCATGCAGGATCATTGCATTGTCTGTTCTTATTCCGAAAGTGACCACAATGATCTGAAGTGTGCATTGTGAATCTTCAAACAGAATTTAACTTTACAATTGGGAGTGCGTTAGGAACACTTATTGTTCTCCAAAAATATTAAGGCATTTTCAGGGGTCCACCTGATCTCATCGATTTTCATTCGTTAAACGATAAGATGCATTACACTCGTACATCAAGAATGATTATTTAACTATGGCGAATTAATCCTATACCCAGACCGATCCCAACCGTTACATTAATCGCACAAAGTGGAAGTACACTGAGGATAATAATCCCCACAGGAGACACTCTGCCATTTCTTCTTATCCACCGAATGCTCTTTCTTTCCTGCTAATTCTGCTTCTCTTTTCTCCCGCAGCTATAGATGACATTTACCTGATATAAGGTCCACAGAGAGCACGCTACGACATTCCGTATACTCCCTCTAGTTATCGTTTTCTTCAGATTTTCTTTGTTAAGGTTTACCTGTGAGATATTGGAGAGCTGTATGTCGTTTTATTTCCCTCAGCTTACAAAATTTCTAGGCTTATTATTAATACAGGATAGCAAAAAAATGTGGTGAGAATAAATCTTTGAAAACCATTCGAATAATATGTTTTTTTTAGAATGAAGGGAACCTGGAACAGAAAATATGCAATAGTGCATCTAAATTCGAGGACGTTGGAGGGGATTGAAATATGAATGTGATAGTCTGATGAAAAAGTCTCGCGAACTTCCTGAATCATTGTTGTTGTTTCGTGCCTGAGTACACCGCAGAGATTTACAAAATATTGTGACTAGTTATGAGGATTTTAAAAAGACGTAACATCTTTTCTTTTATTATTGTTTTCAAAATCTGGCTTGATACATCTTAATTACAAATTTACGAACAACACAATAATCTCCTTTAGCAATTTCAATCGGTCTGCTGAGTGCGCAATTAAGACGTTAATGTTCCTCACTCATGAGACGGTTAAGACCCGCTCACACCATGCGATTTGCGACTGCGATTTGTTTTTGCTTACAATGGGCTGCATAGGATCTGGTGATGTTGTCACAGTTGAACAGTATGAACACTTCCATTGAATTCTGTACAACCCATTCCCTGCGATAAGAAGAATCGCAGTCGCAATCAGAAAAAAAACGCACAGTGTGAATGAACACTTATGTGAGTTACATTCGCGTTCACTCTTTCAAGCGCAGATGATATTGATTTTTATTGGCATCAATCTTTGAACGATCACTACACGATGATTGATAGCTGTAATAACACTATATGTTTGCGCGTGAGATTGGAATTAGACATGAGAGCAAAATTAGGAAATCATAATTCATGAGAGAAAAAGGGATCATTCTATGCGGTATAGAAACCTCCTTTTACCGACTGCCAAAAACAGGCAATGGCGGTCTCGCTTCCATAAGTTTACCATTAACTTCAAGGATTATTAATTTTTAATAGGACTACCCGCTCAAATATAATTCTATACTGCCGCGAATAAGTGTTCAAAATCAAATTGTTCAATTAGTGAGAGTCAAACTTATTTTCATTCAGTATATTCATAAAGTACAAGATTGCAAAATTGCAAACGTAAAAGAGGGAAGATGGAAAATAAAACAAACTTATCCTTTGTAAACACGTCTCTTTGTGTCCTTTACATTTAAGTGTGATAAATTGCCACGTCTAATATCCGGCAGTGCTCCATTGCCAATGATACCTCTTTGAAAGAGCAGTTAGTTCTGCGATACCCCGGTCCCACCCTACAAGCTTCCACACAGAGCCAGTGATCAATATGTTCTCATATCACAAGCCCCTATTCTACTCTGAACGATTTTTCATGTTCCCAATTATTTACTGAAATAAATATCCCACGTGGTGGCCATTAGGTACCGTAAATCAGCCAAGACATGTCGTAAAGTGTCATAAATTGGTTCTGTAACAGGCCCTCGATAAGGAAGGCACTTTGTGGTAAATTTTCATGGCTAAAGTGGGAATCGAAATAAATCTGATTGATGTTCAAGACATAAAATGTTATGATGCCATAATTCCTTGTTCTGCGTGTTACGTGTCTGCTTTCTGATATCATTCTTATCCCTCTGGAAAAAGCTTTAATAAAACACCACCAATGAAACAGAGACAAGGAAAAAAACTCGGAAACAAAATACAATGTGTTCCATAGTTCGTTGTCTCAGACAAAAAGAACCTTCTTCCGTCACTAAAATCTAACAGTAAAATTTATTCTATTTCAGGTATAGTTCTGGTGGTAGCTATCGGTGTAGCTTTAGGGATATTCATTGGAGGTTCATTGTTGAGTTGCGTCGTCATTTACACAAAACGGTATGGTCGACATCTCCCTTCTTGAGAATGATAAAAAGCTGACGTTTGGAAACATTCCTCTCCAGATATCCTCTTCCTTGACAGAAAGTTATTCTTCAAAATGAATTACAGCAATTTATTTTGTGTTTCCGTTGTTAGATTTGGTTGTATTTGATTCTAGGCCCCAAAAAATGAAACTTTCTCTAAACATGTTCTTAAACAAAATATTCAACTCCACAGGAAGCGGATGTTACATGCATCAGCAGCGCCATCTGACTTACCGGATGTAGCCAATACTCTAGAGAACAAACCAATAGTCGTCGGTTCCGATCAACAAGAATGGAACAGAACCGTTTCATACAGGTACGAGTCCATATTGCAGACGAGAAAATACCCTTACCTTACAAAAAAAAAAAACCCAAATAAGAAAAGAAATTTGTACATTGCATTTTGGAAGGTGAAACCTACATTGTGGCGGATCCAGGTAGGGATGCAAGTCAAATATTGGCCAAATATTTCCCGACAACTGCATGAAAATGAAATAAACTGGACCCGGAGGGGGGACGGTGCGTATCCCTGACGTGCCCCTTATATCTATTAATGCTAAAACCTATTTAGTTATTCACAGTTTTCATTTTTATATTTTGCTGCAGTGCGACGGAAGACGTTAGAAGAGAGGGCAGGCCTCATGGTCCGTTACCTGCGCATCCTAATGACGCACTGATCAGGTATCCAAGCAACAAAGGGTGTATCTATGAGAGATAGTGACGGATGTGTGCGTAGTTTTGGTATGTATGGTGTGAGAATTACACGTATTAATGTGAGTGTGAAGTAAAAAATATGTGAGTACAGGATATGTGTGGAATAATAGACTGCAAGGAAAAAAAGAGAAACAGTGTGATACTAATGAGCGCATTGTGGGGTTAAAAAGTGTTGTGTCTGGCAAGTTGGTCTGATATCAGAGGCACGTAGTGTAAAAACTTGGAAGTAAGTAGAGTGTTTCACAATAAGATCAAATTTACATTTTACATCTGAATTTACTTCGAAGGGTTTTAAAAAATTTCAGCAAAAAAAATAAGGTGTCTTCTAGTGGGAGTTGAATCCACAACACTGACCATTACTGAGGCCTTGATTACTGTGCTGAATCCCTATTTGGCTGTCAATTTCAATCCTTAAAGCCATGCTCTATTGAATCAAGAAATGATCTAAGTCCAAAATGTAAAATAGTGCATGGAATAAATTTTAATAAAAGGTCTTCCAAGTAGCACATGTCTGGTTGGTACAACTGGGTCAGCATTAGACTTGTAACCCAGTAATGGTCAATTCGATAAGACTGGGTGGTCCTACTCATGGAATAGTGCCAAAAACTGTACACAAAACTCTGCCAGGCCCACTTCTTATGCCTGTATTAAAATTATTTTCAGTCAGATCTCTCCCAAATTTACCAGAAAGGTAACTTAATAGTTCCTGTACTTAGATCCACTTCATTATTTAATGTCAATATTGTCAATTGTCCAGTATTTCAGGTCAAAGTGACATGAGTGATAATATGTGTTTTTGACCACTTCTAAAAATGCACAACTCTCCTTTTTGGAGGTAAATTTGTAGAAGTCAAATTTGGTTGTTCCATAAAAGAATTAAAAATGAATGTCTTAATAGTTCTTAATAGGTCTTGATCTTGTCCATTTGATAGACAGGTTGCCAATACTTTGGCTGCTTTATTTTATTTTTGTTCAAACTTTTTTAAATCCCTCGATGTAACTTCAGGCTTAACATGTAAATTTGACCTTATCGTGAAAAACCCGTGTAAGGCATCAGCAATGCCATGCACTTGGTCTAAAACTCAAACACTGGTTCTAAAACTACCGCATCATGAAGAAAGTCAAAATTTCATTGTTGCTTGTCTGTGCAGCAGCGGAGGAAATTAAAAGAATTTAAATAGTTCGTATTTAATTTCAGTGATGGCGCCATTTGACAGTAATTATGAAT
>JBCAUG010014201.1:0-10991 GCA_038406175.1 Haplosyllis leylae
GACTGCCGAGACGATCACACTTGCAGATGTTTGGTATGTCTACAGTATACGGAACAGTCTTAGTATAACCGTATCAATGGACGTATCAGAGGTCCCAGTTAGAAAATCTTGGAATATCAGAACCATCACTGGTCCCCAATTGTTTAGTATTGTTTATGAGATAAATGAATGGGTTATTTATTTATGGTTAGAATCTCTCACCGGCCATCATTGCACAGTTAGGCCAGAGTTTCTTATTTCCTCGAAATGTCCAAATGTGCAGAAGCTGAAGTTCCTTCAGTGCGCATTTTCAAAGGGCATCTGAATTGAAAATGGCAACTTTCATTGGCAACTATTTAAACTGAAAATCTGAAGTTCTGGCTGAAAATGGCAACTTTTCAATTGAGGAGGGGAGGATTAAACTGTCAAAAGTTCTGGCAGAAAAAAAGGTAACTTTCCTGTTTGGGGGTGGGGGGGGGGTTAAACTGTCAAACTTCAAACTTGTCCAAACTGAAAGTGACAACTTTTTATTTCCAGTTTGGGGGGGGGGGGGTAAACTGTTAAATTTGGCACTCAATTTTGGTACATAGCCAGTGTACCTTGCCTCACAGTCTCCGGAGGACATCCGAGCTACATTTGAATTTTTCCAGCAAATACCAAAATAAAAAAAAGATCAATGTGGTTCCTGTCATGTCAAAATAATATCTACTTAAAATAATTCAATTGTGGCATGTGGATTTGCAATACCATTTTCAAGCGCAAGCGCAGCATTTTCTTATTTGTAACAACTGTGGCGACGTAAATTACACGCAAAACGTTGAAAACCTTACTTATCACTTATTCTTTTTTAGCGAGGCAGAGAGGGTGATTCGCTGATGAAGGCTTTGAGCGACGAGTAAATGAAAGGAAGAGAAAAATCAATTTTTTCCAGCCCGCGTGCATGTCCTTTGCATGTCGCACACACAACAGCTTCAGTATTGCATCAACATTGAATGTCACATGTTTCCATGACAACGTTTCAATTATCTTCAATGCAATGAAGGCAAATAGCAAGTCAGGGAGCTGCATGCTAGCTCACATAATTAGATTTCTAAAAATAGCACCCATTGGATTGTACACACAGAGAGTGCTTGCTAGCGTTGTGCGTAGATTAGAGGCCATATTATGCTATTCAAACCGTATTCAAAACACCTAAAATAATGGCATTTTAAAGCAATTTTAGTACACTATTTCGAAATAATAAGGAAGTACATTGAAGGTAAGTTTAATTTGGTTTCCTGTTGATAAATTTTGTCGCAATCCAAGGTTTAGAAAGGTTCATAATCAGTGCATATTGATATTGCCTGTCTATCTTGACTTGACCTGTTTACAACGCAATACACATAATGGTGAAACCACGTTGCTGAAGACTGCCTCTTTTTTTGCCATCACTTCCCAGTAATACATGAACAAAGTACTGAATAGACAGTCAACTGATTAATACACTTTTTCAACATTTAGATCAATTGATGGCATACTTGCACTGGAATAACTTGAATTCACAAAGAATAGCCCCATAAAAAGCGTGTATCGGCAATGTTTTTATGTCCTAAGCTGACCCGCCTCACAACGCAATTCACACAAACAACATTTTGCGCAGTTGGTCATTTGGCTCACGTGTTACACAAACTTCTATGAATCAGATCTGAATTTGACAGGGAGTGGAAAGAAACAAAGAAATCTTGATTTAATCACTATGGAGACAATATGTTGGTGATTTTGGAATTTAATTGGATGTTATAGGAAGATTTTAGGGCCATGTGTGTAGTTGTTTACTGCCTTGAATTTAATGATATGACCACAGAAATGGGACATGCGTGCTGCTCCAGATACATTTCACCTTTTGTTTGTAAACACGTGTATATCAGTGCGCAGTGACAATTTAATAAGGATATTCTGGACAATACACATCCAGATCATAAGAGTTGCTATCCTAAATTGTTGGGAACTGAATAGGTATGATAGGGATTCATGGAAAGACCAATAGGATTACGAATATTTCCACCATGGTAAGTTCGTTATTAATTATCTTTAATTACGCAATTGGCCAAAAAATAAGGCGTCCAAGGTGCGGAGCTGTTGGGACATTTAATCTATTGTTATTTAATCTGCTTCGATACGATCGTAATGTTTGCAAGAATTAAAATCAATAAAGGATGCTGGATCTTTGCCAAGATCCTATTACGCTATTGCAAAAGAGCTGCATTCCTGGATGATAAGCATTAATTTTAATAAACAAGCGAACCTTTGTTGTGTTAAAATCAATGATGAACAGCTTAGTTGCAAGAAAAAAGAAATTTACTTCCCTTGAAATACTGACTCATTATCATGATTACCTTGGATTAATATTAAATGAGATAAAAAATACTTGACATAACGAAATCTTTTGTTTGGAAGGCAGTAGCCTTTTTCAGGGAAATAAAGGACTAGCTTAGATAGATTTTCGACATCCTGCATTTTGAAAATGTGTTTATGACAAAGATGGTCGACATTCTTAGAATTCATCTCATATTACTCAGGTTCCTGGTTCAACACCGGCTGAGTGATGCCATATTTAGATTAATTATCGCCGCTAAAAAATTACGTCGTCCCAAACTGACTTTTTGGCAAAGATTTTGAAGCATTTGAAGTTCAAAGTTAATCTATGAATCTTACACAAAAAAAAGAAGAAGATGAAATGCGTTTAAGGAAAAGGGAGATAATACCTTTTTTTCTGTGAATAAAAGGTTTAGTTTTTGTGTCTCAATGTAAAAAGTTTTAATTTTTCACATTTTTCAAGTGACCACATTTAGGTCGACCGTTTAGATAGATGGCAGATGCAATTTCTACTCCCCTTTTAAAAAGTAACATCCCGCGCATGGGAGGAATTGAGGGGGAATTTGACGTTTACTGATCTGGGCACAAGGAAGCATCATCATGAAATTGATAAAAGTTTTGTGGATTTCATTTGCATTGGCAGATTTATATGCGCGAGGAAGCGTCATTGCCTTCTCGGCCAATTTGTTTTCATTTCATACAGTTTTTGAAAAAGAAAATGGCCAATAATAAGTTGGCACTCACTCCATTAGAGTGCCCCCCCGGTCCGAGAAATCCTGGATCCGTTGCGGTTTTAAATAGGTCTGTGCTTTTGTGACCAATTTATGAATTTTCTAAATATTCGATGTCAAAATATTCACCCTAAAATGATTCTATGTGTGATATACATCACTTGACGACACAGGTTACAGCATTCGGTGATTTTATAATTTTGTTCCCAGTCTCAAAGTGCAAAGAAATAAAGAGAAAAAGTTCGCTTCTACCAAAATTGCTGCCTGACCTACTTAGCTCTTGCCTGAGGTAATTGCTTCACTTTGCCAATTAAACTAGACTACCAGGACACTGTGAATTTAGGCCCACACAGTGTCCGCAAACTCAAACAGAGGCTGGAAACACAAACACTAACTGAGACGATCTGATCACACAAAATTCCACGCACCACCAAATAGATGAATTAAATAACTCTTGCGAGTCGGAAACGTGTATTATCTGATGTCCATTCAAATCATCAGATCGATAATAACCCATTGCATTGGATGTTGACAATAAAACAGAATTTAATCTAAATGCATCAAGTGTCAGCAACCAAACATGCTCTGACTTTGAAGCCTTGTGTTTGACAATTTGTGGCCAGGTAAAAAGGACATGTTCTCTTTTTCATAGTCAGGTCAACTAAGTAACTGATTGAAAGTTGTCATATGTACCTCTCACTCGGTCCCATCTTTTCCCTGTTTTTGTGAGTGTGCGCGTGTGGTTCGCGCTCGTAAAAAGAAAGTTCATCGTTGCATGAGATGATTTCATGAATTCATCTCTGGTACAGTTATATAAGTGACATATGTTCATTTTGAATTCACAACTTTAACTTTTTTCCTGCTTATGTCGTTAAGTAATGGGCGTATAACCAGAGTCATCTTCGTGCCTTTGTATTTTGTATGTGAAGAAGGGTGCCAGAGGGGTTGCCACAGGGCGCCCTAAATCAAAAAGAATGTCACAACACACGAAAATTCATTCTTCTTTTTAAAAAAAAATGAAATGTCTATTATGTATCGGGTAAATACTTGCCACGTGTATGGAGGTGAAAAGAGAGACTGGTGCTGAGTCACTTTGTTGTGTGGTTCAGCTATCATCGTGGTTCAGGTGATTTTAAGTCTTACTGTTCGAATTTTCTGATTGTGCTGTGTATTTCTGTTCCATCATGCTCCGCCTGTTGCGAGCTGAACAAGCAAGCAAAATACATTCCAAAAGATAAGTTGCCTTCAGAACGCAGTCATACATTTCCAAATAAAATCATCATCTCAAATGTTATTAGTTAATCATTCGCAGATGTTTTTAATGGTTATTCTTTTAATTTCGTTGTTCTTCTAGGCTTGGAACGCAAACGACGTCAGTGAGGAGCTTGCCTACCATGGCATCAACGGGAAGCCATGGTGGGACGCTTCCTGTACCTGGTGATCTGGACCTCTCAAGTGTTTGTGATGGTAACATGTTAAAGTTCGTCAGCTGCCATGCGAGTGCTCTAGGAGTTCCAGCTGATTACATTTTCTTTCCTTTAATGTCCAGTCTTTCGGGTGCTTTGAGGCACACTGAAATAGAAATCCATGAGGAATGGCGAGAAAAATGTGCTATTTGGAGTACTATTGTGGCTCGTAGGGGTTCCAAAAGGTCCGCCACACTGAACCGTTTCATTGGTGCTTTGGATACATTACAATCTGCCTTACAGTCGGCGAATATTGAGAGTGCAATATCTGAAAACTGTTCAATTGCAAAGGCCGCAGGGGAGTTCCGAGACGAACTGCATTTAAACTGCATGCTCCACGAGGATTTGAACCACGTATTTAATGTCCTATCTCAAGGTAAGGAGAAAACTTTCTCGGACAAGATGAAGAGACATTATGATTTAAGTCCTACCAAGGAAGGCAGCGTCTCTCTCAACTTAACGGGGTTCATTGTGGCTCACGAGGCTTGTAATTTTCTTCAGAATAATGGAGCGGATATCACATCCAGATTTTTAATGGCTTGGCCACGCGATGTCTTGTACCTGAGCAAAGATTACAAGGTGCCTATTCCGGCCAACACGCCCTCACTAAAGGAGATTCTCGAAGTGTTGTGTCTGAAGCACACAGGGCATGTTAAGTACGTTCTGAGACCTCCTTGTCTAAACTTGTTTTCCTATTATGCAGACTTGTATCGTGAAAGAATTGCCGATTTGGGAAGTGATGAAGCCAGGTATTGCCATTTGAATAAAGCTCCGGGTCAGTTGGCCAGAGTCGCGTGTGTTTTATCAGCTTTGAGGCAGGCCCTCAAATATATTGTGTACAGAGAAGACGTGAGAGCTTGCTGGAACTATGAAATAAATCAAGAGGATCTTGAGGCTGCGAAAATAATTGTTGACCATGCTGTGAGAACAAAGCTCTTCATCCTGTCACTGGGAAACATGCAGAAAGTAGATGATGCCAAACGAGTAGAAGCAGAATTTCTTGACAGGCTCCTCTCTGCTCAGCAGAGAGATGCTGTTCTTAATCAACAGACTTATCCACCTGCCACAGCCTCTGCTGGTCAGAGTATTAACCAATACGGTTCCACGTCTGGACAGGGCTATTATTCGAGTCCTAAAAGAGCCAGAACTGCCTCGGAGTCTTCGCCGCAGAGCTCCCCTCAGTCCACAATAGCCATGGAATGCAAGTCAGAACCAGCCTATTATAACAATGTAGGAACAGGACCCAATGTGTACAACAGTCCTGGACCCTTGCAGCAGACATCACCAACTGTGCCACCAACATATTCTTCCCAGATGTATGCATCTAATTCCAGTAATGCCTTATTTAGAATGCCCGTCACACCATCGCAAATTCCACAGCAAAATCCTTCTCCACAGTTGTCCATGCAGCCACCTCCCCACGGTGTTTCAGAACCAGTGCCCCATACCTTACAACCCACCAACCCAACATCTCCCGCGATAGAAGCGCCAAGCAATACAGGCTCTTCTGGTGATATGTCTGTTCAAGCGTTGCCTCCCCCACCACCTTCCATACCAACAGTCCCACCAGCACCACCAAGAGCAGAACCCGGCACCAGCTCCACCAACGGTATGAGTACCCATGCCAGAGCATTTTTCAGTAGGAATAACGGAGATCAACCCCTTGGATTTTTTGAAGAGGACCCGGAAAAGTTTGTTGAGGAATATGGATCACGGATAAAGAAATTGCTCGAGTTTCGGATGGATTACAGGATCTCTCCAAGTACATGTGCGCAGAGGCATCTGATTCCACCTTTAAGCAAAAGAGAAATGATGAAGTATGATACCCAGACCAAATATCCTGTGCAAATTGCTAAAGAATTCCTTGTGAAAGTTGCTGAACTTGGTTTCGGCTCTATTGAAACGGTCATCCACCCAGCAAACCGACGAAGATCCAGTTTCTTCCAGAAACATCCATACGAACATTTGGCTCAAGACCCAAGAAACATTCTTCAGAAAATAGGAGTAAGTGAAGTGGATTATATGGCTGCCTTTCTACCAAATGGAGGGCGCGACTTGGTGTACGGTTTTCCAGTCAGTTCTGGAGGTATGGCCAATGTACAGATGAGTAGTCCAATGGCAGCTTTGGCTGGAGTTGCTCAGATGGCCTTAAATGCTGCGCACTCTGAAGCATCTCAGAATCATGGTGATGAAGCCATGATGCCGAAGAACGAACCACCTGAAGTGTCCTCGCATGACAGTGATGATTCACAAGTTTAAGAAACTAAACCACAATTTATTTCAAATTATGATACATTCTCTGAGGCAAAATCATTGTCGGTACATAAGTTCGAAACAAATAGCAAAAATGCGTAATAAAGATAAGGTTTTCTTATTTGACTGTTTTTGAATGGCAGATATATTTTCTGCACAACTGATATGTATATATATTTAGATGCTTCACAGGTGATATTGTATGACGCCATTTGATGGAGCACTTTACGTCGTGATGAAGGATCTCAGATTGTTGAATGTTGTAAAATATGAAAGCGCTTCTTGTATTTCCTTCTTTTTTGTGCGCTGATATTTTGTAAAATAGATTTCGTAAGGTGCTTAAAATTTACAGGCAGTAAATATCCAAGAAGTTTGACAAAGTTATCATGATTTGTGGTATATAGGTGAAGTGAAACGCAATACATATCACCTCGGCAGCTGAGACGGTGACAAATACATTTAAAAATACTTCCTGCACGATTTTCTTATGATGTCGCCATGTACATTTACTGTGCAAATAAGTATGTCCAAGAAGACAATGACATACCAAGAACTTCTTAGACGGACTGAAAAACCATCAAACCGTAAAATGAGAAAAAAAGAACAAGAATGAAAGTCCAAACATGATCCAGTTAATTCCGTAATTGTGATTGGGTGAACTTTTGTAAAATATCAATCAGTTAAACTATTTCCCCACAATTACATGCAGATTGAAAGTTGCTGTTTAACCCAAGCTTATTTCAAACCGAATCAAGATCTTTCGGAAAATTTGGCTCACAGTGGCTAACAGCCAAACCATATGCCGATCAATCAACAATAGCGAGCAATACAAAATATTCATCGCGTCTTGATTCGTAATTGGTTTTGTGCAGGGTGATGAGCTAATTTAGTCTTGTACATCAATCCAGATGTATATCCACATGCAATCATTGAATAAGCATGTAGATGTAGAGGAAGGAGCTTTTGTTGTACCTTTCTTTTCCCACCTGATTTAAGAAAGGTACGTTGCCAATAGATTATAGAATTTTGTTGCATCATCCATATGGATCTATTTTCCACTTTAAGTATTTACCCATTAAATAGAATTGGATAGCAAAGAATACAGATCTATATATATCAGGCAGAAATGACAAACAGAATTGTAATTGGCAAGGAAGTTACTTTATTAGGATAAAATATCTGTATCATTCATTCACTATTCTTGCAGCAATAAACATGATAACGTTATCTGTATTCAATGTTCCTTAATGTAATATATTTTGTAATCTTATTTTAAAGATAAGTACAATTGAACATTTCGCCTTAAATTAACTTTTGTGTTCATTAAACATATATAGAAATGAGTACATTTAACTGTGCACATGTATATCTTACACATACTGAATTTTATGGGATGTGCCAAAATTTTCTATTATTGCATTGTAACATACGCACCGAAACTATTCTGAACAGAGCTACTAGAAGAAAACAGCGAGTTCAATTTTTAAGTGTCCTAGCAAGCAGTTGAAAAGACAATATATCCCAACGGTCAAGTAACACAGTGACATGTCTTTCTGAAATGTCCATTCGATAGTCTTCCACAGATAAAAACAACTTCAGTTCGAAGAAAGCTGATTTAAACTATAGGTAATAATCGTGAGCGTAGAAGGCAGCACATTGTATGCAAAAATTCCAACTGCTGAAAGTTAAAATGTACTAAACTGTTATTATCAAAATGCACAAAGTTTACTCAGCTATTAATTTTGTTCCAGGCAATGCTATAAACCGTGGAAGACATCTTTACTAAAAAAAAGTTGAACGCAATTGACGGAAACTTGTAAAAACTCTGTAGTATGATAACCTTTGTGCAATCATTGATGGCTCGGTGGATACACCTTATTTCCTGGATAGTTTTGGCCTTCATTTTCTGAGAAGAGAGGAGGATGGCAGATTAAATCAGCTCCTGTGTCAAAGGTGTGATGGTGAATAGGAGCCCAAAAATTACCTACTCCTTTGAAATAGGATTTATTCCTCTCACATGGAAAAACCTGCAGACCTATCTGAAAGACGAGGGTATGAGGCCCTTGGATATAAGCTGCTGTGCCTTTCATTTCATAAAACCAAGTTAAAACATCAAAATTAATGTTTTTGATTGATGTGACAGATCTCTGTGGTACCATTAAATTGAGGCTATTTTATTGTTTTGACAATGGATAATCGCCAAAAATCCTAATTCCATTTAGAATATATTAGCGCCGAGCCACCAGTGAAGTTTCTTCATAAAAAATAATTTGGCTGACCCTCTGTTACAATGCATTGACATTTCCTGATCGCGTTTTCTGGAATATTTCGCAAAACATATTGAGCTTCATTAAAGATATCTTTAAAATTGACATTTTGTTTTCTGATAACATTTTGTAAAATTGCTTTCATAAGCTTATTGACATACATGTTGCTGAAGTGTACTGGATCTATGTTAACACAAACACTTCGTAATCAACTATGAATTAGATCTATATCGACGCTAATACTTGTACATATAGTTTCACAAAGATTTGACGTTTATTTTATATACAACAGAACAGTTTTACATGACAATAATTCTGTGTCAAGTCCCAGTATCTAATGGTTAGTATGTTCTAAGAACATTAAACTTGGGTGTCTTTTTGGGCACGTTATGGGTGTATAATACACATATATTGTAATTATGGCAACAGTCAGCTTTACTTGTAAATCCGTAAGCAAAATGATTGGTTCTTGTGAATCAACAAGCAAGATGGACAATGGACATTATTGTTGATGGCCAGTTTGCTCAGAGTTCTGTTAAAGGAAACTTTTAAATTTAGCCAAATCGGTGGACAAAACTGTACTTTCCTTTGATAACATGTTATTTTTTGCCAACAAAACACTCGAAAAAAGTAATATCTACCTTAAGCTTAGTGATAGTCAATAACCACATTCCATTATGTTTTCATCCCAAATAATTAAATTCGAAGATTTTTTTTCTCATTCTTTGTGTTACAAGTTTTCAACTAGTTATTATATCTCTGTCAGTCTTACTGGAAAGTATTATGATGCATATAGGGGAAGGGGAATGGAACAAAGAGTGATTTACAAGTCAAATGTATCGTATTTGTCGCGTATTTTAGCAGGTACATGTGTTCGTCAATGGACTTCAGAAAGCTCCATGAAAAGGCAGCAATGTGTATTTTTGTATTAGACAATGTTGAGGTTTGTGTATTAGTACACATGTCAGTGTTACTGAGATTGGTACTGAAGTACAGTGGAAATGTTGTATCTTAATTATTACATAGTCCTAGATAATAAAATTTCAGGCGCATTCGATGTCCTTTCTTCATTTTACTGACCATAAGAGACTTTTCACCCACAGACAATATGGCACAAGAGAAAATTGCCGACGCAGCGAAGCAATGCCATTTAGGTCGGGATTTGCTCTTATTTACACAAGAACATTTATTAAAGAATGTTTAATACATTAACAGAAATAAACATGAGAAAATTACTGATGTATACAACTATCCTAACTACTGAAGTTATTGCATGAAATAATCAACTGGAATTTAAAACGTGTGCTTTCAAAATTGTATTTTGGATATTACAGGTCCCACAACCATTTGAATCACTTTTACCTTGCGAATGACTCAACTTTTGGGACAAAATTGGTATAAAACGTGTGTACATTTCTAATGTACCTGATCACACGGGCTGTATTTAAATGGGGATGATGACCAAGTGGACTATTCAACAATTGGCCAAATACCCAACAATAAACCATATTGGTCTCAGATGCAACAATATGGCTAAATTTTTTGATTACCAAATATTAGCTAATAGATTTGTATTAAAGTTGAAATAGTTCAAAAACTCAAGTGCCATTGTTATCCTATCAATTGTCTGGCACCTTAGTCATCATCCCCATTTGAATGCGACCTGTGGATCAGAAACCAATTTTCTGGCCCTGTCCAGTCAGCTTGGTGCTTGTTGGTCTCCGCAAGGAGACTATCTGTGATACACTCACTACTACTGGGTGCATATTTTTTTGGTCAAATTTTGCCCATTAACCGGGTTGAATACACAGCAACCATCAACCCCCCCCCTGGAAATAGGTTTTGAGTTTACCATCAACTTCCCCCCCCCCCGAAAATAGGTTTTGAGTTTACCATCAACCCCCCCCCGAAAATAGGTTTTGAGTTTACCATCAACCCCC
>JBCAUG010014212.1:0-10991 GCA_038406175.1 Haplosyllis leylae
GCAAAGATTTTGAAAAAAGTTTGAATTAAGTGGAACTTTGGATTAACCGTGTTCGATTTAGCCGTGCCTGACCTGTACTGTAAAAGTCATACAGAATGTCATTGAGATTTTCTATTGGAATAGCAGTGACTTCAGGCAGCTGTTTGAGGGACAAATATTTTGTGAAAATGTCTAAATATCCTTTCATAGCACACTGAGTACTTAACTTGTCTTAGCCTTCCAGTAATTTTTTTTTCTAATCATGGTCAATTGCCTGAAATTGAAATTTACTTCGTGAAATAATCACTGTGTTGTCTGGCATGTTCATGTTTGTTGACATGAGCAATGTCACTAAAGGATTCTCACTTGTTGCCAGGTTTACAAGTTGTTTGAAAAAAAATTCACGTAAAACACCTAAAACCCATGTCAAACAGCAGAAAAACTTATGTAAAACACTTACCAATTTCATGTCAAACAGTGATAATTACTGGTAAAGTATTGGCAAAGAACCAATGAGAAGCATGCATTAACTGTGGCTTGCACCCCACATAAATAAACAACAATAATAATAATGATAATAATAAAAATAATAATAGTTCATTTTAACTCATGTGTTACACAGATGAGTAAATGCTAAGAATCATAATTGCAACCATAAGTGACTTGCCTTAAATCAGATAGCAGCATTGCCACAGAAAAACATTCAAGGATGAGAGACAAAGTCAGGTGCAGAGATGACTTTGATCGCAATTTGCAAAATTTGTCAAAATCATTTGGCAATTCAAATATAATAAAAAATACTATGGGAAACATGAAAGTTCATCAACAGAGTCATACACAGCTTATTTTCATGAAAAAAATTGTCAGAATGTTTTGTGTATCTGATACAGAAGAGGAAATCACTACTTTCACTCCATAATATTTTTGGAATCATGTTTTGTATCCAAAATACACTGTGTACATAAGACTATCTAATCATATTGTCAATTAAAGACATGAATAAACATAAATTATGATAATGACATGTGAAGTACCAAATAGAAGGTCAGCCAAATTGCTTCTTTGGAAACTGCAGAGTCAACTCTCTATCAATTGAGATGCCCACAGCACAACTTAGCTGAAATGAGTAAATGAGTTGAGGGCTGGCTAAATTCCTCTCCTTGGAACTGCAGAACTATATTGAGTGGACTACCATTCTGCATTAAAATGGATTTATCACCCTCTCCAGGATAGTTTACCTCTAATATAAGTGGCAAAATGGATATAGAGTAGTGTTTGATCAAAGTTGATGCAACAGTTTGCAGAGGAACAATTCAGCCTACCCTTGACTCATTTACTCATTCCTGTTAAAGTTGTCAATCAGGAGTGATAGAAGGTTCTGAACATCCTCATGGAGTACAAATACCTCAGATAAATGCCTGCAATTGATCTTGAGATACAAATAGCTAAACTAATATGAAACAAATGTGAGGTCCCAATGTTACCATGCTGCTGTCGACTACACATCTTAGCATTTAGAGCCTCACAAGGATCCAACCAGATGGGTAGCCAATGGCTGTAGACATTAGTTAGAGCCAATCAAGGTCAAGTACCATGAGTACTTAAGGTAGTGCACGATACAGTAACAGGGTGCTTCATGCAGTAACCAGAACTAGGCTTAGATACCGATTCAGGAAACTAGGCTTAAATGCTGAGAGCAACATAACACAGAAGATTGTAACATACTGCAATAAATCAATTAACCTACAAGTATCTCTTGCTTATGTGGATCAGCCTTAAGACACACCTTAGAGAGATCTATGGTACTGGAGGTCTACAAGACTTGCCCATAGCACTATACTGTCTGAAACCACTAGCTGAGACCATCACTGTACCCGAAGGACCTAAAAGACCTCACATAAGTGGTGGAGAATCCAACCTCAGAGGATTCTGTTTCACATAAGCCAACAGGTATTTGGTTTCAATCTTATTTTATTGCATACTAGAATCTGTTAAATCACAAGATAAATAGCATTAAATCGTGGAACGTAACAAGAAAGATACTGAAAACACATCAGTGTCAGAATAAAATTAGCATTAGCATCCCAAGCCACCAATTGGCCTGGTCGCAAGATTAATGAAGGTCAAGCTAGTTTTGATAGATCACGGATCAATTGAAACTGGAAAATGAAGTGACAGATCACTGGAGTCACCAGGAAGATAAGAAGGCTAATTTTAATGGTATTGTGAACAAAAACTCAAGCAAGTATTGAATTTCAAGAGCCGCAAGGCCACTCTTATTGGTACACAGTGCCATCATAGAAACCAAAGATTTCATAGTAACTTTTACGAGGTTGATATTAGCAAATATTACAAAGGTAAAAGGGCAATTACTACAGAAATCTACCAGTTTTTCTAGGAATTGCAGAGTCATCAGATTCCCAAGGTAAAGACAGGATTAGCAAATTGCTGCAACAACTTTGGGAGAACACTGAGTGATTCAGGACAATTGACCACTTCCTTCTCATACACAATAGGTAACAATAAAGTGCAAAATTTCTCTTAAGAGATTAAGCCACTTAAAGGTCACAATAGCCACACAAATGCACGAAAGCATGATTAAGGTATTGCCACAATAGATAACACAGTGCATGTGTTCAGCCATTGTTTTTACTTCTATTATTATAATTTTGTCACTTTTAAGAGATGACACTATCAATTGTTGAGATTAGCTCCTAAAACAAAGGAGCATTCACGAGAGATTATCTCAAGCATTTCAGAAAACCCTTTAAAAGGTGCAGCAACATCAGTAGTCTGCATCAAGACACCACGAAGCTAACTTCACTCAAAGATAACTTCACTGCAAATCTACAGTACAACACTGTGAATACCACACCAATGAATGTCCAGTAGAAGAAGCCAGAAAGTAGAACTTGTACCATTTGTTGATGATCCAAAGAAAATAGCAAGAAGGATGAGAGACACGACGGCTGAACAAAACAATGAAGTAGGAGCAATTATGCCTAACCAAGGAGGTGAGGAAGATGGAGCAGTTGCACCCAACCTGAGAGATCAATTGACCAACCCAGATGATTCAGAAGAAAGCAACCTACCTCAGTTTTACCTCCCAGACATGCAGAACACGAAAATATCTAATTTAGAACAGAGCGCCATCCAGCTCGAAGAGGACGAAGATGACCACATAGTGGATTGCCCTGGCCTTGGAGAATTCTACTCGGATACCACCCTGCTAATGAACTTCAGGACAGGTTGGTGCCAGCTGTATGCAGAAGGAGAGCTCGAACCATTCTAAGTACAAGCAGCAGACAGGCCCTACCCCCTAGATCTGCTAGGGAAAATCCTACAAGCCAATGCAGCCCAAAGGCTCACCCCAGGTGACCTACCTGGAGCAAACCTGGCAACCATCATCACCAAGCCCTTCACAATGAGACAGCTAGGTGACAGATTGGAGGCATTCACGAAACTGGTCAAAATGGCTGCAGCAAACTTTGTGTTACTCCAAGACGCTCAACCACAACCAGAGCAGCTGAGATGTAAAGAAACCAGCAAACTTGAGTTGCAGAAGAGGCAAGTAGAAAGGAAACTGGATGAGCTGTTATCCATGTTCCTGACAGACAATGACATGAGAGAGGCTGCAGGTTTGAGAAAGTACTCTGTACCCAAGTTAATACCAACCAAAAACATTGTATCTACTAAAGAACAAGCTTTGAAGTATGCAGAGGGGTCATACAATGAGTGCCGTAACATCCTACAGTCTGCATTTAATGGAGAGGAGCCAAATGAAGCCACCGACATGCCTCTAGGCCCAGCCTGGCCACGGTGACCATGTCGACTGATCGCCAGGACCGCTAAACCAATACAGGCACAGCAGAAACAACATGGGATAGATCGTCATCCCTGGTGTTCATGTTGAACAGGAATCTCCTCACTGTGGGACCAACAAACGACAGCACAGGCACCTCATTCACACTACCGACAGTAGCAACCTCAGTGACTAATGCCTCAGGTCACCCAAACCCCCGAGTCATGTTCAAAGCACCTCCACCTCAGACAGATGTGAATCAGAGGCTGATGGCCATAGCTACCAATGACAATACATTGGCTATAGTGACCACAACAGCCGGTCACCCTGATCACACAGAACCAACATAGATTCAAGCAGTGGAACAACTTCATGCATAGGACATGCAATGCCTGTGGTGAATGTGGACACATACAAAGTGACTGTACAAAGGAGCACTTATCCTGTGAGTTTTGTTGCACCAAAACACATGATATGGCAGCATGTAGAACCAAACCACCAAACTGGCAAACCAGCACACCTATAGAATCACAAAGTGCTGGCAACTACCACCTGACACAATCACCAAGAGATCATGTCAACTCCTCAAACCAGGATGACCACAACTGGTCTGTGGTACCAAACCACACCACCCAAGCTTCACCAGCCCCGTCCAGCATACAGGAGAATCTTATTCAAGCCTGGATGATGAAACTGGAACCAAACCATGAACATGACAACAAGGTAGAGGACCAGGAAAGGTTCCTGGAACATATAAACATTTTCGATGGAGAAGACAGGACTAAATGTTTAATGTGGTTAAACAGAGTGCACCAGGCTGCAAAATGCTCAACAATGCAGTTCAGGAAAGCTCTACTGGCAAAAGCAGGACCTGCTGTCTTTGAGATCCTAGCATCCACACCTGAGGACAGCTCTGACCTGGAACTAAAGAAGACCATCTTGGAAATTTCTCAGACATTGCTACACCATCAGAAGCAGCTCAGAAGCTGAGAACAATGAAGATGGGTCCATCCAGGCCAGTAGTCTCTTGGAATCATGAATGGGCAGCTATACACGAGATAGCCTATGGCCTCACAGCAAAAGAACAAGTAATGAGTACTGTAATCTAGTGGTTGCAGTTTAAAAGAAAAATAGAGAGAAGAATTGCCACAAACAGTATTTTGTGTCTTTTGTTCACACTATGACATACTCCCCCTCAAAAGGGAAGGCTCTTCCACAAGCTTTTTGAGAAAAGATAAAAAAGTGTGAATTTACACAAAAATTTGAAAAATTGGAAAAATAGAGAGAAGAATTGCCACAATTGAAGTTGCTTTAGTATTTGATATTTGTAAAATAAACTTAAATTTAAATTGTTTCACTTTCAAAAAGAATTAAGTTAGACATTGAGGGGTTTGCATTGCCATAAGGAAAGGTTTTGTGGATGTGTTGACTAGCTCACTGCCCGACCCTAGTGGTTTTGACCCAATACTGCAATGCTTGTCCTTCATTGACTTTTTTGAACACAAAATAGCATGTTTCCTGCAAGCATGTCCGATTGAAATCGATTTTTTCCACATATTTCTTATTTTTTTGGGGGTTTCCTAAAACTTTAAGATAACCAATTCGGATGAAATTGATAAAACCTATAGTGTTGAGTGACACGCTTACACATGGTTGGAAGGTTTAAGATAAGAATTTCACCAATCGCCAATTTTCCATGTGGATGGGTCAATAGCTATTTCGAAATTTTTCTCAACTTGAGACACAAAATGAAATGTTTGTGCCTTTAAAAACTGCATTCAGATCTATTTTCGTGAATGAGGTTGAGACTAAGCGTGAATCGTTCACCTATTTTGAACAAAACATTTCATTTTCTCCGTTTGAAATTATATCTTGAATTTGTTAAATTATTTTGCTCCCAGCAACATGTAATTCAAGTAGTAGAACTGGTATATTGCAGTTTTTTGCATAGGTATTTATTTCCATATTGACACATCATACCTGTCTTTGTTAGAACAAATACCAATATTTTCACTTCTTTAACGTTTGACTGAAGGTCACATTAAATAACTCTTTGGATCCGCAAAGCAACAGTCACACCTGAGCAAAGCGTTCACTTCATTTTGATGCTAAATAATGTTCTGTTCTTTCTATTGGCTGATTCATGGCCATCAAGATATGAATATTCATCACTAAACGCACTTTCGTTTCTTACCTTCAGTTCTTCGAAAACGTTACAAGACGAAATGGTCCAAAAAGGTTTTGATCAAATGAAAAGATAATTATGACGGGACATTTGGCGGATGTTATCAACAAGGACACTTAAAAATATGTTCACAAAACTAACTAATTCTCGTATTTATTGTAAATTTACCTTGTTACTAATAGTTGGGTACTTGGAGGAGACTATTTTAAAAAGTTTTTGTGTTTGAGATAATTTTACATAATAGACTCGACCGGAATGAGCTTTATTCACAAGTGTTGCTAGTTCTCTGAAATCTATCCGCATGTTTGTATCACAAAGCCAAGAGCCTTCTTTCTCCGCATCAGTAAAGTAAGATTAATTAAGTGAGTTTTAGAATAAAACGCCCATTATTGTCGCAATCACATAATTTTCAAATTCTTTTCAACTCCCAACAGATATGGTGAAATTCTATGTTCGATGATAACCCAACAGGAGTTGTAGCATAAGATGTATTTGGCTCCACGTGTTGTGGTCTTCAGATACACGACTCAGATTAGGTTAATTAAAAATAAATTAATTAAAGATATGGTGAAATCATATTGCGGAAATAATTAACAGCTCTCACCTTTAGACTGGCTCGCGTCTGGAGAAGTGCGGACGATCGTCTATTGTGTCCAAATAACTACGATCCAGTGACGGTGTATGATTAAAACTTTAGTGAAAGAAATGAAAGCTCTCACCTGTGGGCTGGCTTTGTGCTCAACCTCCTCAGAGAAGTGCGGGCGCTCTGTCCTATGTATTATGCACTTCGGCTCTAAACGTCCGGAGAAGTGCGGAGGATCGTCTATTGTGTGCAGATTACTACGATCCAGGGACGGCGTTTCCTCTGATGGCCTGCGCGCTGTGTGCTTGGGCGTCTTTTATAGATAAACAGATGAGTGGATTTACATCTTCCGTCGCAGATGAGTTGATCGGAGACTAGTCCGAGCGGTATCTGGACGCATAGGGTAAAATCACCTGCGGATACCAAACCTATCCGTACACTGTACCTGGCATCTTGAACACAAAGATCGGCTCAACAACCAGGGTTATCGGAGTTTTCACAAATAACCAAAATTGGCAAAACCACTGTTAGGATTACCGGATTTGAGCACAGAGATTTCTCTGCAGTCCATATGTAATCCGGTACATTCTACAATATCTAACAGATACAGAACTAAATCGCAGTCTATCTAATTTTTGTGTACATAAAAATAAAAACATAAGAATGATTAAAGACTAAATGAGACTGGCTGTTAATGACTCACAACTCACAGAAGTAAACTTGCACTGCTACATTGATAACACACTCAAAGATTTCCTTGAACACATAAATTATAGCCAATTGAACATAGTGCCTAGCTGTAGGTTGAGGCATCCACCCAGAATGCACAAACTATACGTGGCAGTGGAAACCACATAACAGCATTTAAATAAGTTAAAGATGACTGGAGCAAATTATTATGATTTTTTAACACAACAAAGCACACATAGCTCTGACGAGTATAACAACCCAAGAACAACTGAAGAACCGAGGCCTGATGTGGTACAGTGGTGCTGGAGCACCCAATGAGACCTTGGGAAAAGTCCAACAAAGAAATTGTCATAAAATGAACAGATAAGTTACTCAGTTAAACCAATCAAAAGAGAGGAATTTATTGATTGCTTTATTTGGGTATAAGGTCATGTGACAACCATATAGAGTTCAATCAATCAGGGGATATCGATGATGTTAAGATCCAATCAAATACACTGCATTTCTATCTCCCTGATAATGCTCTAGAAACTTCATAAATGAGTTTGTAACTAATCAATTAGAGTGAATCAATAGTCAACAAATTGAGTTATGCTTGGGGCTCATTATAAAATGGGTGATTGTGGGCAAAAATCTCGAAAGTCATCACAAATGATAGAAATGTCACAATAACACAGTACTATCAAAACATTAACAAAACTAAGTAATTTGGACAGTATTTTGACAGTGTAAGGTGATACTGCGAGAATATTCCTGCATTCTGCAGGGTAAAACAACAGTATCGAACAATTTTGACTTATACATACACTATGGCATAAATGCTGAATACAAATATCTTTTTTGAGCTTGGATTAGTGCTTCAACAATAAATTGGCATGTTTTGTATTCGAAATGAATATTGCTGCAATAAAAATGATAACCTTTCTTGTACGCATCGGCTGTATGTCAAAGTGTAAGCATTTGCGGGAAAAAAAATTCTCAGAAAAAGTATGATGTGAATTGAAAGTAGGAGCCACTGGTGTCCACAGCCCGGTTGTTGCCCCCGTGCCATGGTTGACATCTCCTCGTACATTTTTTCCAAAAAATCCCATGAAATTAAAGGAATTGTGCAACAGTCTTTCACTTGCCACTGTGTTAGGTAGAAAAGGCAGCTTATTTGAGTTCTGGATACATAACGCGTCAAGTGACGTGTTCTTAAGAAATATCTCATTTGCATTGACAACAGTAGTTTTGTTTGCAGTTCTATCGATGTTGAGAACTTTGCAGAATATGACGGTTTGCATAAAGGGACTCAAATCTGTGATATCGGCAATTTTTTAGACACTTGTAAACAATTAAACTCCGTAAGGAATGGAGTCTGCTTTCTGAAGCCTAATTATTATTTAAGGGCAGAAAATATGCACCTCAGGTTCATTGAGTTCAAGACGGTTGGAGGCATTTTGGACGCACAGTTTAAGTCCCGTCACACCGAGCGGAAGCCAAATTTCCCTTTGATGTTTTCCATTCAGTCTTCGATTTTTTTGTATTGTTATTTGACCTTTTTCGCTTTAGCTTGGTGTGAATAGACCCTTAAATCTGTAGGCATTTGCCAAATCAGTATGGATTAGACTTCCAGCTTCAAGTATAGAAGTAGACACAGAAATGGTTCAGATAAAACCAATTGCATGGTACCATCTGCGCATCATCTGAGTACACGCCTTCGTTGTGAACATCTCCTGAGAAAGAAATAACTTTGTTCATCTATTAAGCTTTGTCACTACACTCTTATTAGCCAAAAAAAATATTTTACCAGTTTACCTGTGGATGTTCTGGATATTGTCAGTTCTAAAAGTGGCAGTAGCAAAGACACACACCTTTTAGAGAGTCATTCTTAGGTAACTGCGGAAATCCAAACTTTGCTTAGCTCTTTCCAATAGAAAGAAAAGTATACAATATTTATTGAGACAAATCTACCAGTGCCTTTTGAAATAAGGTTTCTAATTGACCACCTTTGTAGACGACCAGTCCAAATTTACAGAATTTCCCAGAGGATGCCCCATATCTCCTCATGACGTTCAAATTTTAATTCAGCTAATTAAACTAATTACAGAAGGAAGAGTTAATTCGCGACATCTTCTTTCGGGAATCTAACACTGAAAACTATCCGCAAGACACCTTTGCCTTCAAGGATTTCTATGAAAGCACGCTGTGTCCTGAAGTGACATTCATCCTCGGCTGAGTTTGAATAGATAAGATTTGACTTTGATAGCCATGCATTTTATTTTTATTTTATGTTCAAGAACTTTTATTGCTTGTTCTAAAAGAATCATAAAAGGATCTTTAAGAGAGACAATAATCTGCAAACTACTTTCAATTTGTTCACATTTTTGGGGTACTTTGGTAAAAGTTGAATTCTAGTTTTCGTCAAATCAACCAGAACTTCTTTTGTTAGGGATTAATCCTGGGACTCTTATCTATCATTGTGGTCGTCGTTTTACCACGTTGTCATATCACATAGCGTGACTGCTGCTGCCTTGACTATTATGCATTTAAAATGAGAAAACATTCTAACGGAGTTTCAGTGGCGGATCCAAAGGGGTCGTGGAATCCCAGATATTTAAGTATCACACTTTTTTGGACAGAATAGATACTCAGCGGCAGAGAAATTCAGACAGACACATTGATAAAAGTATTACTATCCACAGTCGAGTGCATTCGTTTTTGCTTTCACTTTCGCTTGATGTGAAAGGACCTTAAAGGATACTGTTTTGTGGTATTGCACTATTGTCCTATCGGATATTTTCATACTAATTTTACCTAAAAAAGGGTCCCTTGTTGTTTTCCTAATCGTCTAAGGACGAAGGACGTTAAAATTGTAGAAAGTGAATGAATTTATTTGATACTATTTGTCATTTATACCTTCACACACACACACACACACTCACACACACACACACACGGACACACATGCTGCACACACACACACACACACACACACACGCGCATGCACACGCACATGCCTGCATGCACTCGCACAGGCCCGCGTGCACACACACACACACATTCACACAACACACACACACACACACACATATATGCCACACACACACACGCCCGCGTGCACACACACGCACACACCACACACATAGAACACACACACACCACACACACGCACGCACACACACATATACATCCACACACCAACCCCCCACCCTCCCCCACACACACACACACAGAAACGAGGCAGGTAACAAATACATTTAATAGAAATATTTCTGCTCCTATTATTTTCTTCAGCATGAAAAATTGACAAAAAGTTATGTTAAGAGGAAAGGTAGAGGGGGAAATGGTGCATGTTATTTGAGGGCTCAAGTGTTAAGGGAAACCCTGAAGATAAGGCAGCCTCTGCCCCTTGTATCAGGCGCCGTTACGGTCGGGTACCTGTTTCATGTGTTCGAATTGACAGTCATGTACACCATCCAAAATTATTCATCTACATTTTTCTTTATGATATCAACTTTGAAATTGAGTTTTTCACGATAGGCGTTTCTGTCAGATTATCTGATAGATCTTTGCGCAGGGAAGAGCAAAAAAAAATTCATCAAGAATTGCCCCCAATGAGGTTTGAAACCATGACATCCGGATCCCAAGACCAGTGCTCTACCCCTGAGTTGGGGAGGAATCTGTTGGGCAGGCGATTTCTGAAGTGAGCTTTGTTTCATGCACCACTTCACATGTTGGACTTTGTTCATTTCTAGAATCAATAGAGCATG
>JBCAUG010014223.1:0-10990 GCA_038406175.1 Haplosyllis leylae
GGTCATCCTGCCTGGAGGGAGGGTAAGATCACCCTGTCTGGAGGGAGGGTAGGATCATCCTGCCTGGAGGAAGGGTAGGGTCATCCTGCCTGGAGGGAGGGTAGGGTTACCCTGCCTGGGGGAGGGTAGGATCACCCTGCCTGGAGGGAGGGTAGGGTCATCCTGCCTGGAGGGAGGGTAGGGTCATCCTGTCTAGAGGGAGGGTAGGGTCATCCTGTCTAGAGGAGGAAGGAGGGATAGTGTTTCCCTGTGGGTCATTGACTCTGCCTCCCTCCACCCCGTGGACAGACAAACACCTCAGAAAACATTACTTTCCCTCATACTACGTACGTGGTCTGTAATAACAGACTGGGATTCTTATTGTCTATTATTTTTCAACAACAGACTTTGTTAACATTGACCTGTACCAAACCTAATCTCCCGATGTGTTTTACGTTCCCCACAGCAATAAAGTCCAAGGAATAAATCCATTATACAAAAGCTGCAGACGGTTGGATTTCCACTCAAGGAAAATGATTACCATGGATATTGAAATCCATGGACTATTCATCCAAGTGGAAACAGTTCAGTTTTAGTGTACATACAAGTTTTCTAAGTCCTCACGGCAGAAAGATTTCCTTGCTTTTGAGCACAAATCATTTATTGCCATTATCTGTCGGCTGCAGTTTCCTGTAGAAAAAAGTCATCTATTGTACATAGCAGAAATAATACCAGTTTACCTTGCATCTAGATTTTAGGGTTTTTAGCCGATATTGGTGAAGATTTAAATGATTATATGTTGGTCTGGAACCAATTGATACTGAAAGAGTTTTGGTCAAATTCGCGCACAATCTAAATCCTTGGTCATTGGATTATCATTAAATCGCAGTAATCTGCTCTTATCTCTTGTAGTTGTGATGAGTCGAGATGTGGATTATCATACTGGATACTTGTGTTCTTATCTCTTAATCTGCCACCACCATGATATCACCTGGAACTGGTACAGGTGTCAGAGCTAACATGAAAGGTTCTCTTTATCTACTCAGTACTTGATTACCGTTTCAGTTGTTACTGAAGTTATGTAACTTTTGCGTGTAGATTGAAAATAAAAACAACCTAGTTGAATACCTCGTGAAAAGATCAAAGAATCCTTTACTAAAAAACGCTAGATATTACAATAGCAATTACATGTAGGAACGTGCAGCTGCAGTTTTTGTATGTTGCCTTAAAATGTTATAAGACCTTAAATGAAAAAAACTGATGTTGCAGTAAAATGCTCATATAGCAGTAAACTACATAAAACTACTCCGAATGACACTGGAGCATTCCCAAATAACTTTCACTTACTGAGTTCAAAAACTGAGTAAATCTAGTTTTTTTTTAAACTCCCGAAGTTGGCATTACTTGTATTATTTCTAATGCAAATAATTTGCAAACAGTTGCCATTCAAATAAACTATGATGCAATTTTAAATTTGTCAGCAATATGCACTGATAACTATTCCTAATCGGTTCTCTAATTTAGCCAATACAAAAATGCCAACAATGCCAACTTCGGGAGTTTCGCAAAAAGCCTAGTACATCGTTAGATGTGGCAGTAAAAATCTCCTTCTTATTCAGCTTTAGGCTTTATTCTGATACCTAACACAGCAGTATAAGCGTGAATGGCGAAGAATCAAACAATATTTATTATTTATTTGCTATAAATTACAATAAGGCGACTAGTTTTGCGGAAATGCTTCATCAAGACCAGTTGAAACTAGTTCCGTATTTTTGTTCTATTTTACTATGATTTATTGAATTCGGAGAAATGCATTTGGTTAAATTTCCGAAAAGTTAAACACCAACAAGAAGCAAATCAGAAAATATCCATTTAAATGACAGCCTCACAAAAGAATTACTTTGCTGTGAAACTTCAGGATCAATAAACAAACAGCCGAAAACATTCCAGGCTAAAAAAATTTCAAAATTAACAAAACACCGGAAATGACATTTAAATTCCATGGGCTGATCCCTTCTATCATAAAACCAGTCAGAAATAGTGCCATGTAGACGTTATGTATTTAAAGAGAAGGAAAGAGTATTCTGCGATTCTTTGTAAAAGCGAAAGACTTTTTATTGTCACCATTGTTACAAAATATGATCGTCTTTCGTATGTTGCCACATCTCAGATGGATATTCATTTCTTCTAAACAAACACTACGTATGCCATACCCAGTATGGTAAATTACCACTCCAAGAAAAATATGATACAGAAGTTACCTGATCAAGTTACCAATATAATGGATAACAAGCGCTTTCAAACTGAGTAGTTCTAGGGAAATATGGAATAAATAGTGACCACCTACTGCTCAGTAGTCCTTATGCTTTTTCCTTTTGGTTTTTGTTTCAGTTTCACAGGTCAATTCTATTTTCAAACTCCAAACCAACCACAAAATCCAAGAATAACCCTTCGATGTCAGCCATCTTGCAAAATTATCAACTCAAATATAGATCTGTCATAATTCCCACATAAACAACCGCTGACAGACAGGGAAAATGAAAGAAATGAGATACGGCTAAAAACGGAATGGACGTTCACCTCCAGATCTATCAGAATCACTTATCTTGAAATACTGAATTATTCTAGGAAAAACAAAGACATGTCAAAAACTTCACTATATCTGTTTCATTTTAAAGCAAGAGTTATGGGCATCCTAAAGGAAGATAAGATATATAAGATATATCCTCGCTCGCTAAAGGGGATAACAACAATTTCTATGTTAATTTTATATATAATATATTATGGAGATGCAATGCGATGTTCATGCGAGGTTTTCGCAAACAACGCAAATTTGCCATTTCTGATATTTTTTTATATTTTTGAACAGGAGATTACAATGTCATGTTCTATATATTCCAAAAAGTGAAGTGGAGCGTGGAGCATGAAACAAAATTCGGCACTATTCAACACATGTCTGGTTGGAATAGTTATATAAGCATGATACTTCCAAGCCAGCGATGGTCAGTTGTGGGTTCAATTCCCACTGAAGGCAACTTTTGCTGATACTCTCAAATCAAACTTTCGCTATTAATTTGTTTCAGAAAAAAATGCCCTTTACTGGTGAAGACATCTACAATTGAAAAAATTGCAATGTATAGAAGTGAAACAAACAATATCAAATTATTTTGATATATTTTTTGTTTTGCATTTCAACAGATTGATGACAGTAAACACATATTGAGGAACATTTATTTTCATATGAAAGCTATTAAAAAATGGATATTCTGTCCATGTTATCAATATGTAAAATTTTTCTAAAGCACAAAGTCACAAAAAATGTGCCTACTTCTATCTTCACATGTGTTCATTACCTTTTGTGTGGTGATCTAATTTGCAACAATTCTCCATGGAAACTATTCAGACCTGGCCTTAATCTGTCAAATGTCTCAATCTCCATGGAGATCAATGACTCTTTGCACATTTTAAAAGACTCCATCTTCAGAGAAATTTCAAAACTAAGAAATACGGACGAAATCTTGATTTGTTACAACTCCTCAATGTCGACGCCATTCTAAAGTGCCACAAATTGCAGATTTGTGCTATTTGCGAAAACCTAGATTGGGTGCATGATGATTCTCATCTTGGGAAGTTGTAATGATTTAGCAAGGTCACTGATCCAGATCACTTTATTATCTCCATGGAAACGGTGATATTGATTTATTCAGATCAGCAGATTAGATTCGTAGTTATAAATGCAATGAATATGTGAGCAAACATCACGGCGAAACTTTCCCATTTTATTTGTGCTACAACATCAGCCTACAGAAAGATTTATCAAATCTGACTGGTTCATAGTTTTGTATGTTTGTCTCTGAGTTCAGTTAGAACTTAGTGTCCAAAGGACGACTTAAATATTTTTTCTGACAGACAACCATTACAAAATTATTGACGAACTAGGCCACATGCAAATTTCTTCCTTGTAAAGGCAGATGTTTTTATTCAAAAAACGATAGATTGAGCATTGTGTTTTTTATCTGAGACACGCGAGGAAGTTTCAGACTCCAACATGCTCAAGTGCGGATGGTCCTAAAACAGATGTTCACGTTGAAATTCTATTATTTTTAGATGTAAATTATCTCTGTTGTCGTGTAAATTTGTTTCTGGTTGAATTCATGAACTCGTTTACAATGGTTATGGGATAGACACGAAATGGTGTCCTTGCGAAGACTCCAAAATAACGTATATTTGGGTTCTTTTATTACAAATTTGGCATGTGACACCTTTTGATATTTTAGTACTTTTGTTTCTTTTTCTTTGTTTTTCCAACAATTAATATTTTCTTTATCCATGCAGTTTATGGTTACAGTTCCTGTTATTGAAGTGAGATAGCTCTGGAATATAAACCAGAAACTTTATATCTATAGTTAGAATGTGTAAAGGAGAAGAGAAAAGGTTGCAGAGCTAGGTTACCTATTGAAATTTATATCATTGAAATTAATACCCGTTACATCAATTCTTCAAATAAAGAATAAACCTACAGTTTTAATTTAAAGAGGAAATAAATATTTATCATCAGAATATATTCATCCTAATATTTTAATAACTATACCTATTTACTTAAATAACCGTGACGTTTTACGACTTAAGTTTATAAATATTTACTTCCCTTGTAATTTCATGTGGGTTTTTCTCTCTGTCTGTGTGTCTGTCTATCTGTCTCTACGTCTGTTCAGGCGGTAACTTTTGAACCACTGTAGCTTGGAATTACATTTTCACTGTACAGATCCACCTTCACCATATCTATCTATTGTAAATGTTTTTTTGTGATCTCTGTGTTACACGGATGGCATGCCTTCGACTAAAAGGCATTCTTTGTTTCCTTTGATCATTTCATTTAACCTTAAGATTAACCAATCCCGGTAACACACCAGACATTTCACCTTTCCCTAGTTGAGGTCACTCAGAGACTTTGCTATTAGTCTCATTAAATCCAAATAAGGGACAATCGAAACTTTCCCACTCAGATCACCCACACAGCAGCCGGCAGAGTAACATCCATTTAGCTTTATTTCGGAGAATTCGCACTTGTCAAAGATTTACAGTCGAATTTTTCACAAACACACAAAGTTGGCAATGTTGTCATTATTGATGGTTCGTTTTGAGTCAGCTTGGTGATTGAGTTGGGGTACCCGTAATATTTTGGGGCAGGGTGGAGGGGGGAACCTTCGGCACTTTTATGATAAGTTTACACAAAGTGCCATTCCTATGTCATGAAGACTTGTATCATAGCAACTAACCAGCCTGTTCTGACTTTCATGACTTCATATTTTATTGCCAATTTTGTATTCCTATATGTCGGCAGTTTTGGTCTTTATTTGCCCCAACTGATGTTTGTAAATATAAAATTAGAAATCAAGGATTACAGTTCAAGGTTACTCTCATTCCATTGCACCAGTTAACAAATGTTGACATTCCAGTATCGTATAGATTTTGTGAAAAACTCTAATATGATACCAGACCTTTGTAAAAACGTCATTGGCTCAAAAGATAATCTGACATTTCAGACAGTGGGTGAATCCAGCCATGACAGATCATATAACTTATCTATCATGTCTTACACTCGAGTTTTTTCAAAAGTCTTGTCTAATTAGTTGAATTCGACAAAAAGAATTTTTACAAAAGTGGGGTGCGAGTCCAGGATCTCCCACTTATATTCCAACTGCTTTAACCATTACACCCCAGAGTCAACTGTGCTTGTGGGGAACTTTAAAAAGCACCTATTTCATGCACCACTGCATCTGTCCAATTCGTCTAATTCATCCAATTAGATGAAAACCTCCCCATTTTGAAAAAAAACTAGATTGTTTTATCTCGTCGGACGTCTTTCTTTTTTTACTAAAGAGGCGGCTATCGTGCTAATTCTGCGGATCACGTGTCAATGTGCGCTTACCTTTTAATCCTCCAGGAAACTCAGAAACTTTCAAACTTTACAGACATTGCTGATTATGATACGAAAATTGAAGTTTAAACTTCATAGTGATTAACATTGTCCGAAAGGCTTCAAACTGTCCAGTCGTGAGGAGTTTCTATTTTTGATACCTGCATTTTGAAGTACATTGATGTGCAGCTCAAAGTTCCTTAACTCTGCAAAATAATCTTAAGGTCAAGGTCAAGGTCACGCAGTGTACAAGTCATGTCACGGTTAGATAAATAAAAGTATTATTTTTGGTCTGATTAATTTCTGGTCTTTAACGCACAAACGGGGCTTGATTAAATTTTTTTAATTGACGGTTCAAGTTGCTCTCAAGTTTGTCCCAAGACTAACAATCGAGTTTTCCCTGAATAGAGCAGAACTTTTAATGAATTCAGTGAATTCAGCAAACTCAGAGAATCTGAGAACTCACTGAAGCATGAATTGGGTTTAATTTAATGATCCTCTCAGTTACCTGTGCCTTCCAGGCAATAATGTAGAGTGCTGGTTTCTTAAAGAGACCTAGCAGTTTTGAATCCTTCTTTTGCCAAAATATTTTTTTAAATTCTGGAAAAACTCGACTAGTTGCCATTTCTTTTGCTTGTGTAAAATTGTAATGAGTTTTGTATCTGCTTCATTGTATGGGCAAAACAAAAGTCCATTTAATTACAAAATTGCCACTTCAGTGATAAAAACGTTCCAAATGAACCAGCCTCATCATTAAATCAGTTAAATTGCGTCTACTCTTTAATCTATTTTGAAACTTAATATAGTGTATTCAGAAATAGTCCTAATTATCTGACTGTGGTTTTGTTGAAAAAAAATCCAAAAGTAGAAAAGCATGCTAGTGAATGTTACAATTTGAAATGCAATAGAATCCATTCAACCGATTTTTTTTTTGTTTTTAAAGTTCTCCTCAAATTCTGTGAGAAATTGGCCGGATAGATGTATTTTAATGCAGTGCTAAAAATAATAATACAAGCGTTAGGCAGAAATAACTGAGAAGTCGATTGAATTGAGCAGAGCTCAAGTATGAAGAACTTCAGTGACACTGCAGCTGAATCCATAACCAAATTTTTTCCAGGTAAAGTCTTTGCTGCGAAAAGTATTTATTTGAAATATATAGCAAAGTTTCCTTTTGTTTCCTTTTTACAAAAGTCATTGTTGCTTTAATCAGCAGCAAATGTCGAGACAAATGGCTTCTGTATGAACAACACTAGTGCTTAAAAAAGTGTGTCGGAATTGCGAAAACAGAGCTATGAAGGCCATTTCACACTGTGCAGTTTGCCACTGCAATTTGTGTGCTTCTGATGGGCTGTATAGGAGTTGGTGATGTTGTCGCAGTCGCATAGTGTAAACACTTCCATGGAATCCTGTTCAACCCATTTGTTGCGATAAGAGAAATCGCAGTCGTATCCAGAAAAAAACGCACAGTGTGAATGAACCCTAAAGAGTTCTCAGACAACTTGTAACGATGAAGTCAGCCTTTTAATAACGTTCTATTGAAGAGCTTAATGGAAGCTTTCTATGTAGATAAAAGTACTCAACAACCATACAGCAACTATAAAATAAAGCTTTCTTTTCTCTTCTGGTGAAAAGGGAATCATAAGTTGTAATCTTCACATTTATGTTTAAATACTTGGATTCGTGAGCAGTAAAACAACTTATACTTGGAAGTACTCTCAGTATATTCTGTTATAACAAAAACAAAACGCATATACAAAGTTCTTCAAAACATTTTGCAATGTTATTCATCAATAATAAGTTACAGACAGGGTAATGTCAAATTTTGACAATTTGCAAACAATGTAAGACAATGTAATATTTATCTAAAATTAACTAAAATGTCAAGTAACTGTCATAATTTTCAAAATTCTAATTAACATTTCATTGACGAACTGATGAGAAAAATTAAGTTTCATATGAAGCACATGAATGTTACGCACATTTCAAAGTCTACAAATCGTAGTAAATTCCAACACGGACCATTAGTATTTCATTGGTGGCTCGTAGAGTCACCTTATTGGTTACTTCCAGGTGCCCTTAACATCCTGTCCAAACCCTTAACACCTTAGCACTTTTATGAAAATTAGGCCTACTTTAACCTTCAGTCATTGGTTAGAATTTGTTTACATGAGAATGTTGTCATGACGTCATTTAGACTCTACATACCACCAATTGGTTAATAATTGGGTTAACATCATTTTTAGAATCCTTGTACGTAATATGAATCGTTGTCTTTCCGCTTTTCTTCGAAGAAGTATCAAATAAAGACAATTGAGTTTTTCCTAAATGGTTTTCCATACTACTTTTGAATTTTGTCAAGACAAAATCCAGAAGTGGTATGGTTACCAGATACACTCCATATTTGACAACAGAAATATTCCTATGTGTAGTAGTAAAGAAAAGATATTTCCATAACTGTCTCTAGGATAGTATCTATTCACAGTGGTGAATCACAATGGATATATCTAGCCATAGGTAGTAATGCAAATGCACACATTCTATTACTACAAATGGTAATGTACCTGTTGCTGGCTGGGTAATACCTCTGGTAATGATACCATTTTTGGATTTAGTCATGATTCATTGAATTTGCTGAATTCAGTGAAATTCATTTAGGAAAAACCCCAAATAGGTACTGTTTGCGTTCTTAGACGAGACGTGAACAAATCAGTCGAGTTTTTCCTAAATAATACAAATCTGACATTTCTGGCATTTTTGTACAAAATAAACATTGAATGTCAATTCCATGGATTAGAATTCTAATGTCTTATCCAATCAGCCACAGAGACTTGTGTTGAACAGATGTATTGAATCTTGAAATGATTCCGAGTCCCAAAAGTAAAGTGGAGCATGACACAAAGTTAGAACATCCTGTTCAACACAAGTCTATGTGGCTGATTGGGTACGGCATTGGAATTCTAATCCGTAGATGGTTGGTGTTGTGAGTTCAAATCCCACTGGAGGCAATTTTATTTTTTATTGATTTTAAAACCTTCGATGTCAATTTTGTACAAAAATGCCAGAAATGTCAGATTTGTGTCATTTAGGTACTCGAGTAATTCACTTTGCTCACAATGCAAATCTAAGAAGTTCTAACTTGTGCAGGCTGCAAAAATAAACAGATGTAATTGTCCTATTTTGACCTATCAGATTTGGTGTATACAAAACTCATGAGCTTTCTAGTAGCGAAAAACTCAAAGGCAACCACAGGAGAAAAGAGGGAATTAGGCACCAACCAATCAACTACCGCTGACGGTTGCTTTGAACAATATCACGCAAACATTCGTCAATAACCAATTAGAAAGTAACGATACCGATGAGTCTTTCATTGTTTTTCTTTTCAGTTCGGACGTCGTCTTCTTGAAGACCTTTTCCTTCTGATACGTACCTGATTGAAACAATAATATGAAATGTTAAGGGTTAAAATCGCAGAATCTAGCCGAAGTGGCCGAGTGGTGCACAGCGCTGTGCTCGCCGCACAGAAGATTGTGGGTTCGAGCCCCCAAAGCTCTACCAATGCTTGTGAACATGTCTGCAAGTATGTGGATCAAAAAGACTCAGCTGCCATGCTGACCTCTATACAGTCAGCAGGTGTCGCACCAGAGGTGAATCTGAGGATAACACAGGTGAGAAAGCATGCAAGGGATCCACCATAGCTTTGAACCCCAGGGCAGACGTCACCAGAAGTCCAAAATAGGGCTATCAGTGGCCTCACGAAAAGGACGCATGTCATCCAAATTCTTTTTTTTAAAAAAATCGCAAAAATTTTAAAAATCAACACAAAAGTATCTGACTATAAATAACTCACGTTTCTAGTTTAGTAATGTTGTATTGTCTCATATGTTTAGGAAAAAAGAACATTGGTATTGAAAATATTATGACGACAACTCCATAGATTAGGAACGGCAGCCACCAGCAACCGACGAAATCCGATGACTTTGACACCGAACTGTCTGCAATACGATTAACGGCAAAGAATTAACGGAACGAAGAAAATTTACTGGTCGTTTGCCACTAGTTTCTGATGCATTGATCTAATATACATATTTTTACTCTAATTGGGCGTGCCCTAGGAAGCCTAGGGACAGTCCTGTGTATTTATCATTGGGTTTGGATTTTTGGTAAATTTTTCCTTGTTTTCCAGTTTTGGACTTTGAAGTTTTTCATCAATGCTGGTCAATGGCAATCACCATTGGGTATTTTTGTAAATTTTACCTTGTTTTTGGCTCAAATAACTTTGACTTTTTCCAGCCATAAGCTACTATGGTACAGCACTTAGGTTTAAAAAATTTTTTGTTTTTAATTTTTCAGCCATCATGGATAGCCATTGGACTTTGAACATTTTTTGGGATTCATTCATCAACATTCATTCATGTTCATTGATGTTGCATTACTTGTGTTTGTTTCACATGCTTGGTTGAACATTAGCTTTCCTTATTCAAAATTTGTTTTTTAATTTCAAGTACTTGGAACAGTTCACTTCTCAGGTGAAGCCAATTATCTCCCAAGACACTGTAAACTCTATTAATTAAAACCACAGCTGCACTCAAGACAATAGCATCCATTTGGTAAGGACTAAGAGGCAAATCATCATAAAAGCTACTAATGCTAACCAAAAAAGTTCAAAGTCAAAAACTCCCAAATGATGACTCAATGCCAGGTCACCAAAGTTGACACTGGGTGGTCCACATCAATCGTGGGTGAGAAAATTTTTGCCTTATTCGTGAAATGACTCCTTTTTGCTTTCTTACATATTATTGTATAAAACTCAAGAAAGGAACTCACATTTAAGATTTTCAGGCATCCTGAGGAAGATCGTCGCAAGTCCAAATCCAACAATTGGTGAACTTGGAAAGGCAGCCGAGGCTATTGCTGAAAAAAAATCATTGATATCATTATTGGACCAAACACATTGATGTGCATGCACGAATTAATAGTTTTGTTATTATTCTAGTCACTCTTTTTTAATTTTTAAAAAAATCAAAAAGTGTAAGAATTACACATGCTGGCTCATGATCATGTATTGTCAACATCTTATCATCCTCAGAAGCA
>JBCAUG010014234.1:0-25207 GCA_038406175.1 Haplosyllis leylae
TTATGTAGCTTCTACTGGCATTCCAGGTACAGTACATTTTATTTATGGGATTTATGAGATCATTTGTTGTATTTGTTGTTCATTATGTTCATATTTCATTTGTACATTTTCATTAGTAAATATTTTTAAAGTAGCTATGTGAAGTCATCTGACATTTGGTCTTTAATTATTTTTGTAGACCAGTGGAGGCTTTAGTCCTCTGATAGCATTATTATATAATTACTGTTAAGAATATCAACATTGTGATTGACATTTGTTAGCTGTCAAAGAAGAAAGACTTATCAATTATTGTGGGCAATAAAACTGTTAAAAGGAAACTGTTCGTGTGTTGGCTTCATTCAGGTATCTTCTGGTTTGCGAAGAGATTCCAGGCTGTGAGCCTGTGACACAAAGAGCTCTGATTTTAATATTACGCTACTAATCTGTATGAATACTTTACAAACTGCAAAATAGTTAAGTTAAAGATCCTTTCACCAACACATGCCAAGTTGGCTTGTTTTGCTGAAGTTATTTTGCTATCCCTAATTTAAACCTTTAATACCAATGTAGCTGTATGGAGACTCGATTAAAATTGTGTCAAATTAATTGGCCAGTCATATGCCTGCGATTTGAAAAGATTTGCTTGGCAAATTTAGGTTAGATTGCTGTCACAGATTCACCCTATATTTCCTGGATCGATGTACATTGCGATAACAGATTTAGACTACATATCCTAGATCATTGTAGATTGCGGTGACAGATTTACACTATATTTCATGGACCGATGTCAATGTTACGGCTGAGGTGTGTAGTTTAGTGGTCGGTTTCTCGGCCCTGACGTGTCGATACAATACAATCACACGACTCCGTGAGCACCTCGGTCCCGATTATTGACTCCGCTTGTACCGTAAGACGGTGCCTCAGCCCCTGCACTGTACCATTCCACCTCAACACACACACGGGCTTACGTCTGCTGTAAGACCTACAGACGGAGGTCTGTTTATGGAAGAAACTAAAGTTATGAGACATTGGGCCTGTTCAGACTAAGCACTTACGAAAGTGAACGTGAATCTTTTGCTGGTTCGTTTAGAGTCAGCTTAGTAATTGAGTTGGGGTACCCGCACGATTTGGGAAATATGCTTTGGCACTTTTATGATAAGTAGGCCTACTTTAAGCTGTAGTCATTGGTGGGAATTTGTTTACACAGAATGCAACATCATTGCATCAACATACTTTTTTGTCGTTTCCATTAGTCAGTGTGTTTAATATGTTTGTTAGCGATGTCGCTTTCGGGATTGTAATCACTGAGTTTGAGAGATGCCTAAACAACACAAGTTCCTCGGTTGTGTGATCTTTCTGCAGAACCTGTCCTGATCCCAGGTCTGCTGCACTTGAACCCGATTTACTGTCCTCAAGATCTTGTTTTACTACATTTATTGGGTTGGAAAAAAAGATAATTAGCAAAAATAATGGATGTGAAGGAAAGTTGTGCACCAGGAGCAATAACGGAGCTCGCATCTGGCATCATTGAGATCATTGCTGAGAAGTTTTTCCAACATTTTTCTTCTAGATGAATTGAAAAAAAGAAATTATGGCAAAAAATGGAGTTTGAAGCACCACTAATTTTGTCAACTTTGTCTAATGTTATTTCATCCAATTGGATGATTTTTTTTAATTTGAGAAAAAATAGTGAAGCTGATTTCTAAACGAGCCAGCAATCAGGCAAGATGTCTGATAGAAGAATGCCAAATGCCTCTAATGAAGAACAGAGATGTGTTCTTTGGAATGCCTGTAAAAAGCCTTGTCCGTAACAACCAAGAAATTCCAAATGGCATTTATAAATCATGGTGTGACTTCTAAGAACGAAAATCAATAAGCAAAGATTACTGCCAAAGGGTAGCAATACAAAACATGTTCGAGGAATTAACGGAAGTGAAATCAGTCCCAAGCATGCGTTCCCCACTTCCTGTCATGCGCACTATGTATTTCCTGTCATGTTAAAGCTCAATCCATATCCTCTCTGTGTAAATGAATGCCCTTCTGAATCTACATACAAGAACCTTCTTTACAGCCAACCTATTCATCTGGAGCTTCTTTCGATTTTTTTGTGCACTAGTAATATCACTAATTAGATTACGTGACAAAATGTTCTCATTGTCAAAAGAGAAGCTGCATCATGAACAGGAAATTAATTAGGGAACGAGACATGTGCTAACAGACCAATAAAGGATTAGCCAGGGGAAAAGTAAGAGTTCATTCACACTGAGCGAAAGAGTTTTTTTTCTTTGATGTTCATCATGTTTTCTTTAATGTTTTATGCTTCAGTTCGGTGTGAATCGACCTTAAGACTTTTCCATTGATAAAATCAATTAATTAAACCCGCTACTCAAATTGTTAACATTACTAGCTTTTCCTATTGATTTCCTGGTTTCCTAGATAGCGCCTGTGCAGGGTAAACAAATAGATTGGGCCAATAGCAATGCTTTATTGACATAATGGGGGCTTTTGTCATCCTGACTTACCCCTATTACCGTGCACCCCAAAAAACTAGTAATGTATGTCAAATAGAACAAAACGTTCAACGTTTTTACGTCTGCTCTGAGTGAACAAGGCTTTCCTTTTGTTTTTGTACTGAAATGTTGAATTTATAACCATTTTCTGAATTTTTAAAAATGTTTACGCTCCAGGCAATTTCTTAGAACATGCTCGAGGACAAAATTAAATACGCTAATAAATCCATAGTGGAAACTAACTCATAAAACCATAGTGCGGTCGAGCATGCGATCCTGACCAACCGACATGAATTTCAATAATCATAAAACTCTTAATATGGAAACGCCTCTCCATAAACGTCTTTGAGAGTCTTTGACAGGGTCCTAATTTACGTCCTCAAAAGGAGCATTAACGCGCCATTCAATTCTTACAGAATCACAGCGCCAAGGGGTGCAAAGGAGTAATCAGGTTAATACGCGGTAATAATGGACCACAAGAAATGAATGGAAAGTCGTTAAGATCTAATAGTCCCACAGGGGACGAAACAATAGTCCCTAACAATGTCAGTCCTACCGTCGTCGGCCTTGTACGTTAAGTGTGTTCGGAGGAACCCAGATCATTGATGCCGAAATTAATTACATTCTTCTCAAAGTGTCTTGCGTCAGAAGAAAGGGTAGCGGATTATTAACGCAGTGAGTGATCGTTTTGCCATTGATTGTGCAGAGCCGATGTCCCAGGTTTGCAAAAACAGGACATGAAATCAAATTGCCAAAGTTATTTGAAATAGGAACTTTCAACCTTCTTTTGTTCCTAGCGATGCATATTTCACTTGTTTATTCAAGTCACAGACACATTGATAAAGAAGAAGACATCATTTCACAAAATTATCTTATTTTAAGCACTAAAAATGCAGTAGTGCTTTGAATGAAATAATTAATAAAGTGGAGAAGTTGTTTTATTGATTCCTTGCTACTTTTTGTCACCCAATTCCCATGAAACCAGTTTTAGTCATATCGTCCACACTATAGAATTCCATCAAGGACTGACCCACAGAAATAAATGGACCAATGGCGGTTCTTGAGGAAGCCGTGTGTTACTTCCTTTAATGTTAGAAACGGACTAGGAAAATTGCAGCAGGACCATTACTGGCAATGATCATCCTTTTTGCATCCTTTTTGTCCATTTGCACGGATGCTAATTCACGTTGCTATTTTATTCATAAACACCTCAACAATGCTTGATACAACAAAGGTCACTGGCTAACTGGGCCATCATATTTGGCGATAATTGCCAGTAATGATTATTTGGATCCTTTCTCTTAATAAAATGCCAAAGTTTCTTCTTTTCACTGTTCTGTGAACTATCAAATGAGTGGGTCACTTGTTCCTGTGATCTTTCTATTTCAAGAGGTCACTCTCACATTCAGGCCGTTGCAAAAGTACATTGTCAACAAAGGCTATTGTATTTTATTACCGTGGTAACTTGACCGCTGGCAAATGGATCCTCCTACAGTTCTGAAGGTATGATGTATATTAAATTTTTATGAAGATGTAAGCAAATTTTTGGCATGAACGAAACATGTCGCACGAAGATTGTAATTCACGACTTTGCACTGGTTGGCACTAATGTTGTGTGTGATACAATCAGTAAATAGACGGTTCAACTACCGTTTGGCGCTACATAATGATAATGCTTTCAATGAGTAATTCCCGATCAGACAAGGGTCGCCGCATTGTACTTATATTGACAGACGCATCAATCCGATCTATCATAGTGTCATCATTGTGTACTCAGTGTCATTATTGCGGTAATTTACAGAGACATCAGACTGTCTATTTCTGGCATTAAATGCGTGTGGTATTGTTTGTCTGTGTGTTTGTGCGGATGTAAACAACTGATAATCCAAGTTAAAGTGCCAAATGAGTGACAGATGTGATGGATTTGATTGCACCCGTGGTGGATGGCGGGATGTCCCCCTGGTAACATACAAACAGTGGATTATCACTTTAAAAATTCTCACTCTTCTGGCGACAATGACCAAACTGAACTTGTGGGGCCTGGCATGTTATCAACTGGAATATTTTGATTAGTCTTTTGCAATTATGTTCCAGTACAAAAGTTCAGGCTTTCTTTAGTAAATTCTCCACGAGAAGTTCAGTTTTCATTTCTTTGTTGATAGTCATCTTAAACCCAAAATACTTTAATCAGAAGTTTGTAACGTCCGGGAAAATGGAAGGATTTTCCGATATTTACGCAGAGTAACATGGCTTTGACGTCAGTATTGTAAAGAACCATCTCAAAACGAACCATCACCAGCAATTAACAACAATTCCGCCATATGTTCACAAAAACAAAGTTTTCCTTACAAGTTTTCACAGAATTTGCTGAATTCAACGACAAAGAAATTATATTGAAAGGATTATATGAGCCTGCAACCTCTTGTGCTGAAATCAAATTTAAAGAAATTTATGAAAGTCGTAAAAGCTTTTGGCTCCTAACGTTCCCAGACGTTACGTCGAACTAACTGACGTCTCGAGGTCATGACGTTACGTCACGCACATCGCTCATCACCGTAAATGGTACTTGGATTGATTGTACTGACGACAGACCTATCTCTGATATAAAAAGATTATCTGAAGCGCCGCATCGAAGTCACTAATCAAACTCTCTGATGGATTAAGTGTTGGCAGTTCCCTTCAATCATTGCGTAAAACAGCGAGTCACGGGTCACCGTACTTGTGATTCGATTCTATCACTAAAAATCCCGGTCTCTTTTAAATTTCATCAATAAAAAACGTAACAACAAATGAAAAACTTGTGTTGTTTAAGAATCCACAATGCCCTTTTTGAATAACAATTCTATGAAAATCTTACTTCCACAGTATCTTCACGGACCAATTTCATCTGTTGTTCAGGCTCAAAGTTGAACCTATTTTTGGACAACACGGCGTATGCAATTTCTCCATAGCCCAGTGTAATACACCAATTACCAGAAATAGGCCAGTATTTGTTTTATGATGTATATTGCAATTATTTTATAATTAAAAGGACCAGACAGGGGATTATTCGAGATTACTCGAGATTACATGAGACTTAGCCAGTAGCACGTCCCCTAATTAACAATCAGATCTGAGTTAATTGAATCTGGAGAAGAAACAGTGTAGAATGTGGAGGATACAGGTTGTTCTGGATGATTCTGTGATGTGAATAAATCACTGGTACCGGGATTGGACTCCGACATGAATCCCTTCCTCTGGTACATGATTCTTGGGTCCTGGTTTGTCTCCGTAGAAGTTAATGAACAATTTCAAAACAGAAGATTCCAATTAACGGTGGTAACCCTCAGTTCAATAATTTCGTTTTATACATTCAAATTCATGATGGCACTAGTTAACAATGAAGCGGAAAGTATGAAATTGGCCGATAGGATAATTTAAACCCATTTTTAATTGGTGCTGATTAGTCAACTTATCTTTCGCTTCACCGTCAACAAGTACCATCCATGTCTGTACATTTGTTGCGCACTGGGTGGGTCCTTCAGTTGTTCCCGAATCCCCCAAATATCAATACTGTACGCCAATGACTTTCTGCTGGAATCTCCGGATAAAAAGGCCTTCATTACGTTTTCATGACCATAAATGTCATGGAAAACAAAGACAAGGGGCGTATTTGTTTCTACCTCGCGAAATTAATTTTTTCATACTTCACAAACAAATGCAGACGAGGATCAATGTGGCCATTTTGGTCAATGGACCTCGTTGGAAATTTAAACGAGGTGAGAAGAGTTAGAAGGTAGAAACAAATACCACCAAGGTTGAATTTGATTCAACCAATCGGCTACATGGTAATTTCATTATTTTTACTGTTACGACAGAACATCTGTGTTCTCTCTCTCTCTCTCCTTCTATTTCTGTGTCTTTCTCTTTGAGTGAGCTTGCAGAAAAATGTCAATTTAATTCCCTTGATCTGTTACGAAGGACGATGAATCTGATAAATTACTCTAATTAGATTTAGAGCTTAGAGCGTAAACGTCTGTGAGACGGTGCTTTGTGAGCGTCAATACCGTCGCACTTCGAGGTAGAATTACGCAGAGACGTCCTGTAGTGATAGGGTCGATCAAACCAAGAGGCTCAGGGCTGTAAAATCTGTATGGAAGGATATTAATTCCAAAATGAAGGTCCCCGCAAGGAGGTGAATGCTTTCGAGTTACCAGGCAATGAGAAACCAAGTCATGAATTGTTATTGGCTTTATTTTCAACATTTTCATTGACATGTTTGTATAAATTTCTTGCAAAAAGGGAATTTGTTCAATGTACATCAACTAATGACAACTAGCCCAGCCTCACTTTGCATAAAGGGTGCTAGAGATATCATATTTTACTCAAAGCAACAGCCTAGGTAAGCTTAAACCTTTTGAGAAAAGTGGCCCCTGACGGATAACGCAGTTCACAGTATCACTGTGAATGCAGATTTGTCATAGTTTTTCACACCTGGTGTGAAATTTTCCAAATATTTGACAGACAGATGTGTCTCCAATGCACGTACTGCATAAAGGCTCGTTCAAACTGTGCGTCTTATTCTGATTGCGACTACGATTTGTTTTTGCTTATCATTAGGAGAAAATTGGGAATTAGGCACGAACCAATCGGTGGTCTGCCATGTTACAACCCCTATTCACTAAATCTGCAAAGGTCTGAAACAGGGGATTCAATTGGCCTGTCAGCACAGAATTTCGGCCTCCTAATTCAAAAAGAAATCCCCTAATGAATGGAATGTATAGGAGCTAGTTCACTGAGTCACTTTCATTGAGTCCTGCGCAACCCATTTGTTGTGACAAGAGGAATCGCAGTCAAAATGAGAAAAAAAACTCACAGTGTGAACAAGCCCTTACAGCGAGAGCTAAAAGTACCTCATTAGACAAATGAAGCACACACCTCAAAGACAACAGAGTCCCTTGAAGAGAGAGGTCTGTGATTTCTACTACTAAAATCTGTCTTATATTTCTGTCTGAACCCAAGTAAGTCGAAAAACAATCTCCATAAAATATGACCCAAAGATATCATTTAATTTTTACCCAGGAGAGTATACTCTTCAGTCTTCAGTTCCTTTGCAGAATTTAGAAGTGGGAGATCCAAGAAACAAATTAGAGTTTTTCTTTGTCAAATACTTCAGACTAATTAGTCTAATCAGTATAACTTTTATATTGGTAATAAATTGATTCTATATTCTTTTATCACATGTTTTTGACTGATCAATAAAACTTCAAGAATAATGTGATAAAACAAATGGGAGAAATGTCGATAAATTGATCACAATTTGGAGCGACTTAGACTAATTACTACAGAAGTTTGAAACCGTAAAACTCAATTGAATTGTTTCCCAGAAGAGACAAAAATCTGTTGACACTTGTTGACGAGAACAGCAAATTGCTGTGTTGGAATAGATTCAAAGAGAATTACCACTATTTCTTCTCTAGTATTATCACATGCTGAAGGAGTAATCAAGCTGATTACCTCTCAAACGATTTTTTCAAGGTAATATTGACACACTGGCAACCTTGAAACTAGCAACTCGTGAAACTAATGGAATCTCACGATAAAAAAAATTGATGAGGTTGGTGAACTTGACACAGTTCCAAGAATTTAATTAAATTGTGCTCATCATTCAAGATCAGGACTATTAGTGATTTACCCAGTTTAGTTTCATTTTCAGTTTATACATTTAAAACTAATGATTCTCAAGGAAGACTGCCAAATGAAACCAATTGACCGCAGAAGTTTTCAGTGGTGGATTTAGGATTTTCCAGACTGAGTCGGTCACGGTGACCGAGTGGATAACGCATCTGCTTACTGTGCGGGAGTCCTCCCTTTTGAACCCTGAAGTGTCAGAGGTGTCACACCAAAGGTGAATCTGAGGAATAGTATGCAGGCAAGAAAGCATGTAAATGAGAAATCCACCATTGCTTTAAAAACCCAAGGCAGATGTCACCATAGGCCTAAAACAGGGGTACCAGTAGCCCCACAAAAAGGACATATGCCTACCAAAAAAAAATTTTAAAAATAAAAAAGGATTTTCCAGACTGGGCAGTCTTCTCATGGAAAGATTAACGAATATACCTTGGCCATTTTGCCGAAAATGAAAAAACATGGACAAATAATCCAAGGCGGGGAACCATCTGTCAATGGTTTTGTCCATTACTCTTCCGTTCTCGTTGTAATTCCGCAGTAATTACGAGGCATTGTTTGCGCATTGTTTTAATTACGGATCTAATTACGGATTCAATTAGCTGGGATGATCCCAGCCTCGGTGTTACAAGTGACATGTGATTGACATCAATCAGAGGAAATCAACTCCGAAACGTGCCAACCAAACAGAACACAAAATTATTGAAACTACAAAACAGAAACAAAAATTACAAAGAAAGTTACAAAGTATACCTTCATTAACTTCAGATATGATTACGACTACGACTACGACCAGTCCAATAAAACAGAGACTAGTCAACTACAATTCTGTTAGTCGACTATGGTTGGCATGAAAACGTTATTACTAAAATTAGAATTCTGGCAGTAGCTCGTTTATGTGTGAGCAGAGAAAATTAAATTATAACAAAATCAACTTCGATTAAATGTTTTGTTAAGTTCCCTGGTGGCTGTAGTGCTGAGTTAGCCCAAGTCGTCTCCACAGGAAGATTTTGTTGGGTTTATGATGCTACTGTTTATTACACTACTCTTGGATTTTATTGTCTACCTTACTGTATTGTGTCAGTGGTAGTAATGCAGTTTGGCACGGACACTTCGACGCTTACAATGGACACATAAATTGACAATTAAGGAATTTTTCTTCCATCAGTTGATCCTTGATCACACACAATACAGCAGGAGACAAAGCAATGATAATGTCAAACGTTCGAGTTTTTCATAAACACACAAAATTGGCAATAATGGCAATATTGGCATCAGAGGCCTTACTATGTGAAAATAAAAAAGTCAAGCAACAAAATGTTACCCCAGTGAGCATTGAACCTAGGACATCAGCCATTGCATCTGATGCTCTGCTCTCTGAGCCATTGAGGCAAGTGTTACTTGGGATATCCTCAAAGTGTCTTTTGTTCCTGCACCACTTCAATGTTGGACTTAGACCAATTGGAGTTGGAGTTTAAACCAATAGAGCGTGACCATGTGTGGATCTTTAATCTCCCAAGTAACAGATGCTTCAATGGCTGAGGTCCTAGATTCAATGCTCACCTGGGTAACATTTTATTGCTGATTTTTCTTTTTTTTTGTTTTCACGTAGTAAGACCCGTGATGCCAATATTGGTATTATAGCCATTTTCGGCTAATTTGTGAAAACTCGGTTGGTTGGCGTAGGTCTATTATCAAGTGACACTTGGCACGTCGAGGCACCGTGGTTATTGCGCCAAATAAAGCAATCAAGAGCCTCTGTATTAAACGGAAAGCAAAATCACTTTGTACTCGAGCAGCACTTCGTGGTGCCAATAAACAGACCTCAACAATTACGCGTTATATCGGTGCTGTTTTCATATCAACCGGATTTTATTATGTCACTTTTGCCCCTTTTTTTCCATGGATTCAATGCTGAGAACATAAAGACACCATTCGCGTGATAAACTTCATCTTTATGCTCCCATATATAAATGGGTAACAATTTATTTTTCATTCCATAGTGAGATATTTATGGATATGGGTATGGAAATGGACAGCAAAGTACTTGCAAGGAATTTTCCATAATTTCATAAATTATCTGAAGGTTAACCTGTCCCGGATCCACCTGGTTGGAAGTTCAGGAAATTCTGACAGGTATTTAACTTCTGGCTGTCTGTGAGAGAAATTCATTTGAACGTAGTTTGAACAGAAAATTCTCACTGAACTTTATAATCATTGGCGGATCCAAGGGGGGCACCAGAGACGCCTCCCTGGGTCCATTTTTTTCATTTTCATGCAGTTTGGGAAAAATTTGGCAAAATAATAGGTTGGCACCCCTCCTCTGGGAAATCCTGGATCCACCACTGATAATATTAAAAAATTCTCACAGACAACCATTATAAGACTTAGGCTGAAATTTACTGACATAATTAGAATTTCTTGAACTTCAGGAATATTTTGTAGCTTTGGTATTCGCCAATTCTTTTCGGCATGATCAGTTTGAGTAGAGCTGCCTTTGATCCGTTTTCTCTCTTTGTCAGTTCAAACACGCTCACAACCACACGAAAGGAGCCGACAGTTCTTGGCCTGTCAAGATATTGCCGTCTTTTGTCTTTCTGTTAGACACGTTGAACACACGTTCTCCCCCGAAGGAATGAGATCCACTTAAGATAGGGATGAAGCAGGTTTACTTTAAGAGTCAATCGAAGGTGTGTAGTGAAATGTTCTTGTTGATTTTAGTATTTTCTGCTTCTCTGTAGTTTACAGTTGTAATTCTCTGTAGATCTGTGTATTTTGTTGACGTGTTGAACTCAAATCAAGAATCTTCCTACATTGCCATGGCAGTGGCGGATCTAAACGTGTGCCTCATACCCTACGAACCAAAATGTCTTTAATTTCATGGGGTTTTTTTCAGAAAATGTATAAAATGTATTGGGTTGGCACCCCTTCTACGGGATTGATGCCCCCTCCTACGACAAGTCCTGGGTCCGTCCCTGCAAGGTGGTTTTTTATGATTTTGTGGTTAAATGTTGAAATGAAATGAACTAAAAGTTGGCTGTCCAGTTAAATACAGCGGCACCATTCACTGTGCTATTAATTCTATTCATGGATATCGCAGCAATGTCTGGAACCAACAAATCTTTTTCATCGATTAATTGCTAGTAATGTAGTCTGTGATATAGATGTCTGTGTTGTACCAGAACAAACCTTGAAATTTAAATCCTAAGTCTGCTCATGTAATCACCTTTAGAATAACATACCCTTCACTAAAGCAGGTAGCAGATTTCTTCCAGTTTCGCGATGGAATGAATTCATTTACTAAGGTTCTGAAGGTAAAATTACAGTAATGATGCAGGTTTCAATAAATAACACACTGCAGGACGTTTATTCAAGCAATACATATTTGCTGTTAATCTTTGTATGAAAATCATTTCTCGACAATCAAGATTCAATACCATCATCATGCCACAATTCCGTTCTCATTTTTTCCGTTTTTTAATAAAGAAGTACAGTCAGAATGGTATAGATTCCGCCGTTAAAATGATAATGACGCTAAACCTGGAGAATTTTCTACTATTCAAGTCGTTACTTTCTCTTGCTGATTTTATAGACACGTATAATTCAATTTGTATCGATTGAACTTGTATTACTCTTTCCTTCCGAACAAATTCATTGATTTTCGACAAAAACTTGTTTTCACTTTTTTAGGAAACAAATCACTGCAGAAACACAAACCACAATAATCTACATTTCCTCACATTTCCAAATCTGTTAATTTTGTTTTACATAGGGAATTTTTTATTTCCTTCTTTACATTTTGTAACACAACCCACTAATACGGTACCAAAGTCTCCTTTGAATTCAAAAATGTTTTAGGTTTGATTGTTAACTGAGCAACAAAATTTCGTGAAACAGTTTTCTTTCGCAGATGGCAGAGGATTTCATATTTCCTAATGTTTTCCAGAACGCGATTTATCCAGAAATGGCCTCAAGGTTTTTGCTGTGTAATAAATTGCAGAGAAAAATAGGGACATTGTGAAAATTCTACTGTTTCCGACCTGCTATTGAAATCCATTTGGAATTCCCCATACTGAGTAAAACAGGACGACGTGGTGAAGGAAAGCACGCAATAGTGGAGAGTAATGTTAGAGAGTGATAGTGAACATGTCAATGGGATCTCATCATCACAACCACTCTGCTGTAACACTCTCCAAATTAGGATCATGACTCCCCCTGATGTGTATGTCCGGTGCTTCACCTTCTAGTAATCTTCAGAGGAAATACAAGGCTGGTTTTAGAGAACCAAAGGCAGTATTTAACTCAAACTATTGACTATTTGCCATTGCTTGCAAAACTAAAACTGAGTACTGTTTCAGATAATGCATTTCCTGCATTGGTGGATCAAAGAATTCCCAGTCAAGGGGTCGTCAATCCCAAAGGTGGAGAAACCAACTTATTATTGTGCCTTTTTTTTCTGAACGCTGCACAAATATGAAAGAAATTTGACCGACAGAGGGAGTAAGCACATCTGGTACCCTTTCCCTTCCCCTACCCCTTTGGATCTACCAATGTTCCCTGAGTTTTCCACTATTTAGTCACCACCACCACCAAGGTATTGTTTAACATGGTCCTATCCATGCTTCAGAACTCCCCATGTACCTGCCACCTGCAATAAAAACATCAAAAGATACCCCAGTCTGCTACTCTACTAATCACCAATAACATCATGAAGAATGGGTTGGATAGAAAAGGGAGTCCAACCAAGACACGATGACAAGAATGTTGCAATCAACGAAACTCAAATCCATCTTGAGATCGGAAGAGATTAAGGGTGCAATGATTCGTGGGGATATATCAGAAAATTGCATCATTGCGTTCTTATATAACCAAGCACATAAACCAATTTCATGACGTCATATTTGTTGTTGTTGTTTGTTTCTTCTTCTTGTTGTTTGTTGTTCTAGACTTTTATGCCACAACATGTCTCCTGTAATAAAGCCTTGGCCTATTCTGTCCCAGGGCCTTTGGGCAAAGAAAACATAAGAGTAATTTGACTAAATTTATAGCATCGGGGGCCATTACCTTTTCCACTCTTCAGCATTCACCTTCAAATTTACCGAGAGAAATATGGACGGGTGGATTGGTCGCTACTTCTATTGGGTTTTACATTAAGAGTTGTAACATATGACAGTCCAGTCACCTGTGTACATTTATAGCGTGAACCCGGACCTCCGCCCTCACTCACGATCTACTCTCATATTTCTACCTCGTAAACTAGATTCCACGGACCAAAGAGTCAGATAGGTTCACCAGATATGAGCCAGAGTTTAGACAATATACACCCATCATATTGCGCAGGAAGTGCTTTGGTAGACATCATGCTTGAAGTACTTTGGAAATATGATCTTGTCCAGATCATTTCAAGTTTTGCATAATCCATTCTTCTGAGTTATGTTTTTCAATACTACAGGAATTTGTATTCAGTAATGTGTATCGCTTGATTTAGAAAGTGAGTTTTAAAAATATGACGTCGTGAATTTAAATTAACCATTTCATATTCATAGGGTCTCTAAAATCAAGAGATTTTGGAGGTAAATTGGGGTTGGAGCATAATTTGTCTTGCAAAGCCCTAAAAATTAAGCTGAAATTTTTTTCTGTGGGTTGAAATTAAGTTAGAGACATCTTTTGTTGCCACCACTGGTATAAGGTATTAAATAGCCCTATCATTCAGATGCAATGCTATCTTTTCTTACACAAAAAAGGGAAATTCTGTCAAATTGTGCACAATTCTACCACCTTCATTACCTCATTCTCAGCCAGTTTTTGATTCTTGAATTTGTAGTCATTGCAAACTTATTACACATGCTTCTGTCTTTTAAATATTTTCCTATCAATTGCATCTTTTCATAGATGGTGCCTCTGCTGGGTAAACAAATAGGCTGGGTACAATAGAAATGGTTCATTCCAGACACACCTTTCTTTGCATAACCTTAAATGGCCACAACAGCTGAATTTTAACATAGGATGGTGCCTTCTCCTCCACTTTCCCTTATTTCCGCAGACCCCAAAAAGCAGTAATTGTGCACAGGAGCCATGGTAGAGCCATAGCCATAGTAGTTGTGATGAATCAAATCGATGAGACGCTCAAAGTCCATTCGCTAATGATAAAGAGTGAAATACCCACAAAAGCTAGTCATGAGAAAGTTCCTGTCACTGACATCTATACTGCCTGTACGAAATTATTTCCAGGAACTGCGCGCTGGTAACTGTTCCAAATAAAGCACAGAGACTGAGCATCAATAAATGTTGAGTACTTTGCTTTAACAAACAAACCACGCCATTTCGGTTTTCCCTGAAGCTCCACAATAGGGTCAGCTCCTTTGTATCTCATCATGGCATTGCTTCAACCGAAACCTTTAACTGCAATGATTGGGTCTCCCCCACGGGTCGTATTCAAATGGATTTACAGTTCACTGTACAATCCCTTTTTACCAACCACGTACATAGTACGAGAGAATATAATGTTTTCACAGATGTCTGTCATTCTGTTCAGGGATGAGGGGACGGGGTTCCTCTGCCCCTAGCGAAGTAGATAAGGTACATACCCCTCCCCCATTCAGGTAGGTAAGGCAAATGCCCCTGCCAATCCCACCCCTGGCCAGGTAGACATGCTGCCATCACTTCCCCTAGGCTAGGTAGGTAGGATAAACACCCCAACCCCTCCCACCTCCAACCAGATAGGTACGGTACCAGATAAACCAGAACACATAGACACACAGACAGACACACAGGCAGACTAAAATTATTACCTATCCGCATATGCGGATGGTAATAATCTCTTAGAAGAACTTAAAAATCCAATGATGTAATGTCATCATGACATGTGTAAACAAATTCCCACCAATGACTGCAGCTTGAAGTAGGCCTACTTATCAAAAAAGTGCCAAGGCATGTTCCCCAAATACTATGGAACCCCTCTTTAAATCACTAAACTGACTCTAAACGAGTCAACATTATGTGTGGGGTTTTCACTACAGGCAAATCTGACAGATCAGTCAGATCTGACAGAAATAAAATGTAATCTTAAAAAGAAAATCACAATTTAGAATTTAAATGTAAGGGTTATTTAATATTTCCAGTACTTGCTAGATTGTGGGTACATTGTCAAGTAATTAACACAAACAACAGCAAGTAGTAGAAATGCACTTAAAGCTCTGACAGATCTGTCAGAAATGCGTATCGTGAAAAACTAAATTATCCTCCATTGTATTCAAGATTTATCAGAATGCATTGAATTTATCAAGATCTCAAGAAATTATCCTCATTTAATATTTGCTTAGGTAAACATACAAATAACGTGGGCAAAAACAAAAATACAATGGACAGGGATCGGTAAATTGATTTGAATACACCTTGTGTCCTCAACCGTAATGTCATGGTCTCGTGTTATCTGCGCATTCCAGCGCCTTCCCATCCACACCCACTGCTCTTTGTACATTGCGCTTTGTAATGTTAAAGCAAATAATGTTACTGCGAGTTTACATGCCATACCTTACTTTGCTTTTGTTCCCTTTAATTGTGTTTAAAGGCTTTTTGGTGAAATGGATACAGATTCACGTTACAAACTGCACTACAACTGAACGTGTCGGATTCTCAAAGTCACGTTCTATTCGACTTTAGTTAGTGCGTCAGAATTAGTGTTGGAATTACGTCTCTTTAAACAGGAAGAAAACAGACACCTGTATCACATTAATCAAGTACTTTGTTGTACAAGTTATTTCTAGTTGTAGAGAGACTGAAACAAATTATTTTTGCTGATTTTATATTAATGTTCACTGTTCTAAAATGAAAATGAAACAAATTGGACCGAGAGGAGGGCGCACGTTGAACTATTAGAGTTTTCCCTAAATGAATCATGACAAAATCCTAAATATCCATTGTGACTTGTGAATAGATACCATCCCAGAGACAGTAATGGAAATATCACCGTAGGATAAAGAGTGTCTCTTGTAACCAACTACTTTTGGATTTTGTCTTGATTCACTGAATTCAGTGGAAGTCACGTTCAGTTGCGATTGCATTGAGGACTGAGTTGTGTTGAAAAATTACACAGCATATTTTTTGTATTTAGTAAATGGAGTAGCGATCCGCGGCTGATCTAGGAATGCCCATCAATGGGTTTCCCATGCCAGCTAGGGATGTGGTTAACAGTGAGAGGGAAGAGGGAGGGCAACGCCAACCATCCAAGAGATACCTCAGTCTTATATTTTGCCAACATTTCTGAAAACCCTAATGAAATTTCTTAATTTTGGTTTATTGGGGCCGCCCAGCTGAATTTCTTTCGATGGCACTACTCTGCGAGACCTCGTGCGAATTGTGTGCCTTTTGTTGATTGGGACCTTGGAAAAGTAGATACAGTTTGTCACTCGAGTTTTTGACAAACACACAAACTTGGCAATGTTGGCATTATTGCCAACTTTGTATTACCATGTATTTGCAGTTTTCTTCTTTATTTGCACCAACTGATGTTGGTAAATGTGAAATTAATAATCAAAGGGTACATGCGGAGTACATTTCAAGGATAAACACTTTATTGGACTGGTTGATTTTTAATGGCAGAGCTAAAACAAAGTTGGCAATTTTGGCATTTTTGTGTTGCGAAGAGTTTGTGAAAACTCTAACTTTTTGACTGTTTGAAATAAAACAGAGAATGCTGAAAGACGTATCAATAAAATTATCATTAATTCTTGCTTTTGACATGTAGAAAAACTCCAGAACTTTGACAGACTTTATCCCGAACAACACCCCGGGGGAGCTTTAAATGAGAAGGTAGCCTAACTCTGCAGTTTTCATCACCATTATCATTCTCCACTCCATGGCCCATTATGTGTGGGCAGTAAATAAAGTCATGATCCCGGGAAACCATGCGAACAATGCATCTAATACAGCCTACTGCAGCATAACTCATTGCTTTGTGCTTCATGTAATAAGGTGTTATTGCCTGAACAATGCGAGTTTCTGTGCAGTACGTGAAGAGAGATGAAGATGTTGATGAAAAGGTAATACACATGAAGAGAAATGAAGAGGGCAATGAAGAGATGAAAAATGAGATGAAGAGATGGCGAGTGAGATGAACAGATGAAGCAGCTGTAACAGGCCAACTTGACATAAAACTGATTTTGGGGTAGGGGATCTCAGTTGTCCACAAGCAAATAAACACGCAGACTTCATGGTGAGCAGATAAGTTGCTCTTAAAGAAACCCATCCAGGCGACCTTGCGTTGTGGTTTTTCTTGCTTTTGCCACTCTTGAGACAGAGTAACTAAAATATATATATATACCTTGCTCCTCCAAAACCCAGCAACTACCCCCAACTATCACGTCCTCCCTGAAATAGGTGTTTATTTTATTTTACTCCATCTTTTATTTGAAAACTCACATTTTCATCTTACTGCACATTGTTGGGCCTGTGCCAAGCAAGGTGATAGTTTGGTGATTTACCTGTAAAATTTAATGTCAAAATCATGTTCTTTATTAATATTTGAAAAGAGTACAAGAGAACAACTTGGATCTGGGCCATTCAGGGTGGATGTGTAGTAACTGTTTTAAATCAATTCAGCCATTTGTCACACTTTTTAAAGTCAAACGCAATCTTATTCTCAAACTCAAACTGACGCGTACAGATCCACAAATATTTTGAAATGCCACAATCAAATTCTTGCTATTCTTGAATTCTTGCTATTGCACTCCATTACAATCATTTGCACGGATAATAATTCACAATGCTATTTTGTTCATTAACACCCCAATAATGCGTGATAAAACAAAGGTCATTGGCTAACCGTGCGGTCATATTTGTTGATAAATTGCCAGTAATGAATAGAAATACTGTTTAAATTTTGTTAAGACATCACCTTCCAACTGCGTTTGGGTTGTCACTACTATTTTCCTTTAAAACTTAAGTGGGAGTTAATAAATTTGTTCACAGTTCAAAATGAAACAAATTTCTTAGAGACAAAAGATAAGGGGGAATTAGGGTTAATCCTATTAATACTCGGCATTAAAATCCAGAGACACTTTCAATCACAAATTGCTTCCCAGAATTAACAGAGAAAACTTGGTGATAAGGAACTTGTCTCCTTATTGTGAACAATACACTTCCTTCTCACGGACTTCATGTAAGTTCCTTCCCACCCACATTGTTTCTAACAGTGTGAGGTGTCTTTGGCTGTCTGTATTATTTTACTTTTTAATAGTAAGGTATATTTTTCATCAGAGATTAATGTTATCAAAGAGTTTGTGTTTGTGAACCCCTCCTCTTGAATGCTACCTTATTGATCGTTTCTTTTATTAACCCTTCACTTTGAAAAATCTATTCACCAAAACCACAACATTCCACCAGACAATGGGGCCAACTACCTAGGCAAACCGCTACAAAATTAGTAATGGATAGATTTCTTTATTCATAGTAGAATCTAGTATTTTTAGAATCACAGATTGATGTGGAATTAGATATTTGAAGTATTCCTCAACCAACTAAGTGATTCTGTGGTGCATGGTTAGAGCAGTTGGGAACTGAACAAGACATTCTAAGATGACCTGGTTTTATCAGATTCATTCAGTTTTTTATCAAATGTATGTAATTATATGAAAGGATGAAAGATGAAATATTTTCATAGTTGCATGCAATAAGACGTTTCCGTTGTGACTAATTAAACATTCCTGCAAGGTATTTGATTTTCCCAAAATGAATATCGGTGAATTTGATGAATTCAGTCACAAAAAAATCAGCGATCAAAATCAAATCACCAAATCACGGGTTACTTTAAACTGACCCTTTTTGTGAATTATGAGTTTCGCTGAATTCAATGAAATTTTGTATTCATTCAGGGATAGTTCTATTGTCAGAACATATTGGTTAGGATAAAAAGCTATTTCGCAAAAGTATGACCTTTCTGTCGTCTGTTCCTCAGCAAGACCTATGTTAAGTAGGCGATGCACTAGAGGTGAGTCACAAGATCATCTGGATAGAAACGAGCTAGCAGATACACTTTAGAAGCCAGAGTGAAACGGTTATTTCATAACCTGTAACCGTGCACAGAAAAATTAAAACATCACCTCTGACGACAGCTTTGCTGTTTTCTCGGAGGAAATGAACCTGAAATCCTCAAAACATTGAAAATGGAAGTTCTTTCAAAATACAAACTGGGTGGAAGCTGAAACTTCAAACAGTTCCCTTATGGAGAGTGGAATCGAGTCTTCCTTCCTGCCTTAACTTTATGTAACCACATTAGTATGCTAAGCTGCCTCCTCATGGACTCGCTTACACAGTCTCGGTGAACTCTTGGTGTCAATGTGTCGGGGTCGGCCTCTATCGATGTATTTATTCCCGAGTTGAACGTTAGAAATCTCGGGACGAGAAGTGGGAGGGTCCCTCATATGGTAAAAGCAGGCGGGCGACAATCATAAATCCATGCTCTGCTTCGGAGGTGGATTGAACTGTATTTCATCAGAGAATTGTAATTGAAACCAAGTCATCGATGTACTTTTTAAATTTGAAACACAAAATATATACAGTTTGAATAATCGGTGCTAGCAAGAGAAAGAGACCAGGTTTTGTTGAATTTTGCGGAATCGGAGTTGGAAGGCCGAAGAATGAATAAATCTCAATTTAGCTGAGCCGGAGTGGCTGAATGGTATACAGCACTGTGCTGGCTGCACAGACGATCCAGGGTTCAATCCCTGAACTTCCACCAATGCTTGTCAACACATCTGTAAGTATGTGGATTAAAAAGGCTCAACTGCCATACTGACCTCTATACAGTCAGCAGGTATCACTGAATCTGAGGATCACATGAGCAAGAAAGCATGCAAGGGATCCACCCTGGCTTTGAAACCCAGGGAAGACATCACCAGAAGTCCAAAACAGGGGTATCAGTGGCCCCACGAAAAGGACTTATGTCCTCCCCAATTTTTTTTAAAAAATCTCAATTTAGCAGTAAGGTCAGTAGCGGATCCAAAAGCTGGTTAGGAGAGGGTCACAACACATGAAATTTTAATGCCCCATATTTACAAGACCAGGATACCATGAATGCCTTGTCACCTTCCCCTGGACCCGGTACTTTAGGCCTTGAGACAACTGGAGACTTTTTTACCGACCAAGTACATAGCATGAGGACAGGTAATGTTTTCACTCGTGTGTGTGATTCTGTTCACAGGGAAGGGGTAAACCACCCATACCCCTCTGGACCACAAGCCACCTCACCCAACTCCCAATCATGGACCACCTGACCCCCACCCAGACCATGAGCCAGATGATCCAACCCTGCCCCACCCTCAGACCATGAGCCACCTGAAAAAAAGCGCCTCCTTGGCTAAAATGATATGTAAGGATATACAGGAGGAATTTGAGGGGGTCACATGGTCAGTAATATTAATGCGAGATCTTTCCTGTTCACGATAAGCAATTCACCAGATTGTGAACATCAACTCTTTGCTTCAGCTGACAAAAAAAATGCTTAAACATTTATGTATTTCAGTGAATGTCGGTAAATAAAAGTGACTCCAACCTGTCAGTTTTGAAAGTTCACCTTTCAGAACAGCTAGATCACGCAGAATTACTTGTCGTGTAAACCCCAAATATCATGTACAACGGGCAGTAAAGTTTTTCAGGAATTTTCCTTCCTTTGGGACTGTCATGTCTTCCATCACAAGAATTTTAATATTTCACTGCCGATAACTTTATGTTTCACAGCTGTAGATTTTTCACATTTTATACTTAGGTTCATTCATCACCACGTAATTCTCAGCACGGAATTGCGAATCAATTACGACCAAATCACATGCATGGGGCCTGCTACTTAATACTTTCCAAAAACACCTCTTTACGGTATTTCAAATATTTCTTAATACTATGCAAACCCATTATGGAAGACCACCGATCATTTGTCACATGATTTTTTCCCATATTGAAGAGATGACCGTCCCAAGAGACCAGGGAAATTATAATAGGCATTCATGAGATTTGTCACTAGTCAGTGGCGTATGCAGGATTTCCCAGAGGAGGGAGCGCTAACCACAAAGGTAGGGGCGCCAAGTTATTATTTTACTTCTCCTAAAAATTTGTTGAAAATGAAAATTTTGGACCTACAGGGGGCATGTCCCTTTCCCCCGGATCCGCCAATGTTAGTCTCTGGTGACCTCCCAAAGGTCTGACCATTGAACAGTGGTTCTACTATACCACACTTTGCAGAAAACTCTTAAGACAGATGTACGAATTCGTGGTAAAATTCTTTATTTCTATACTGGTCAGTGGATTCTAAACAGTGAATATTTTGTGAAATAAATCACTAAAAGTATCAGGTCTACAATGAGTATTCCTCTTTTGGAAATATCTACAGTGGCAACGCGTAATTCTTTTCTGACAAATCTAATAACTATTTAAACTAAAAAGCATAATTTTCGTGAAATTTGCCACATAAAAACAATATCTGAAGAAGATACTGGGACAAGATAATTACTGTATGATGGAGAGAAAAACTGTTATCACTAGAAAAAAACTTTTTCTTTCGTGGATTAAATTTTCCACTTTAGTTCAAGCACCTCGGTTACATCAAATGAATATAAACGTTTTTAGGAACAGAATGCATCAATAAGATACGTGTTGAACATGCTAAAGAAAATACTCCTTCTAAAGGCCAGTTTACACCAAGCGTCAACGTCAATGTAGCCTCAACGCTGCGATGACGCTTGCGACACAGATCTCATTGACCACAATGGAGTCGCTTGAGAATGGGGTTGCAATCCATTCTGGAGCGACTCCATTGTGGTCACCGCAGCATTGACGCTGACACTTGGTGTAAATGGACCCTCGTTGTGACCGAACCTGATCTCGCTTACAAGAATTCCGTTACAAAGAGTACCCGGCTATAACGAGCGGATATTTTTCTCAAAAGTGAAGGTTTCTGATTGGTATCGATGTTTAAAAGTTCGAACACATAACCAGCACCATCAGTAACGAGCACATTTCAGTCAATTAAGTTCCTCGTTGTAAATGGGACCCAGTGAATAGTGGATCATACTGGTAGCTAGTAATTTCACTCACAGCAAGATAGCCTCCCATTAACATTACGAGGCAATACCGACCACGCCCCCCTTGATCAAACTTGCTGATCATGCTAGACCAGTCCCAGCCAGGATGTGGGGGGAGGGGGGTACGTCAGGTGAGTCATTGTGTGGGGCTCAGGACAGGTGGCTCATGGTCTGGGAGCCGGTCTCATACCTGACCTTGCCCCCGCCCCCGCTCCCCGGGAAAAGAACAGGCACCTTCTTCGTACTACGTACGTGGTTGGTAATAATCAGGTCATTGTTAAGTGGTACTTGTTACAAACAATTATGAGCCAATCTCGTTACAGCCAGGTGTGTTCACTGTGACCAAATTCACTGAAGGTGGAACCTTACAAAACAGCATAAGGGGCTTATAAAGTTACTTGTAGGACCTGACAATTATACATGCATGCGATACATTAACAAATGGTACAAAATTTCTCACAATAATTTACAAATTTCATAATAAAAAAGGGGGGATTTCACAGAAAATTCACAAATATAAAAGCGACATCTACTGCTAAACTCTCGTACTCAACTTTAATAAGTGCGGCATCCTACTTCATTTATACACAGATGACAATTTTTTGAAAAAAAAAACAATCAGAAGAGATTTCAATATTGCATCAATTTGTAAAACATTAATAGAAATATCTAATAACAAGGATTGCGACAAAAAAGATAGCTATCGGTAGGTGGCGCTTTGGTAAATGTATGTACCCCCCATTCGGGTTCGTCTCTCTTCCACACCATTGAATGAACCAATTGTAGTAGCAGGGTAAAGAGGTAATCGCGGGTTGGACTTTCCTTGCATTGTAAGACCATGAGGAGGAATCCCGAATGTCATGTGACCGGAAGATGATCCCATGTGGTTTCCAGACGCAATCATGTGATGAGGTACAGACGGAAGTCCGGTGTGAATTGGACTCCCATAGCTAGAGTTTTGCACATAGCTGTTGGGGATCCCTATACTGCTGAAATCAGTGGTTCCAAAACCCTCGAATGAAGGAATTGGAGTTCTCCCAGCTTCTTCACATGCAGAGACTGAAACCATGGCACAATCATCCTGCGTCTCATCTGGTTCCCGTTTCATCGGTTGTGCCTTCCTCCGTGAAGATGAACCCGTGGTAACTTTTGAAACATTGGGGTGTCCTAGATCACCGCTGTTCCTGCTTACAGTGGCACTGACATTGCTCCCAATCATGGTTCCAAGGAAAGGTGGACTCCGAAATTCTTGATTTTCCTGGAAATGTTCCAGTTTTATACGTTTTGATTCTACTAATTGTTCTTCTTTCACAACAGGAGGTGATGATGTAGGAACTATATTTTGAATCCTAGGAGAAATCTGTCCCGGAAATACTGGTCCGCTTCCAGCCTCAGTTTTTATAGAAGGATAGCAAGATTCTCCTGTCAAATTACCAGAGCCAGATCCAGTGATACCAGGACCATTGAAGCCCGGCACAGTCAGCGGTGGAAGATTCGGCAGTTTCGGTGGTACCATTGTTGGCAGAGATTCGTCGGCAGTTTTACCGTTATTTTTAGCCGCCGTCATATGCAGCTGACTCAACACTTTTTCGTGATCGCTGAAGCTCGATTCAGAAGACGTTGATAACTCGCATCTAGCCTCGCCACTTTGTCCGTTGATTATAACACCATCCGGCAGTTTGACGTCCAGGCTGACGATGGTGAGGTTCTCCTGGTCCGGGTGCGCCTTTCGCTGGTGCGCTCTGATCCGATCCTGCCTGCGTCCCATGAAGTCACACCCACTGCACCGGTACGGCTTCTCCTCCACGTGCGTCAGCAGGTGACGCCTCAGGTGTTCCGGTCGGCTTACCTGCGTCATGAAGAAAAACTGTCTTAATTCGAGAATCAGAGAACGATATGGACATTTAATTGCCTGTATACATAAAAAGCTCTCTCCGTGCCGCCAAGTTTTGGCACACTTTTATGTTCCTCTTTTTCGTAAATTCACCAGTAACTAATAACCTCACATGCTGCATTTCTATATCCATTTCTACAACTTGTTTATACGACTTAGAAAGAACCAACAAAACGCAAAACCTTAAGAAGAATGGTGTACATGGACTCCAGGAATGAGCATGCTGCTTACCTTTTGTTCGCAGATATGACACTGGTATGGTTTCACACCTGTGTGTGTCTGCTTGTGCCTCCTCAGTTTATGGAAGTCGTAGAAACCCTTCGTACACAGTTCACACTTGAAGGGTCGGAACTCGGAGTGGATTCTCAGGTGCCGCTTCAACTTCCCCCAAGAGTCGCATGTTTTACTGAAATAAAAAGATTCATTTCATTCTTGTCGCATTTTGTACTGCATAATACAACTCTCGTTTTGCAGGCAAATGTTCAGCTTAAGCAGTAAAACCATCGAAACACTTTAAGGTGCATTTATATTGGAGCGAAGCGAAAAGTGATGTCGCTTCGAATGGATACATAGTTTTCCTAATTATCTGCTTTGCAATAAATAACGACAAAGATCAAAGAAAGTTTTTACTTTCGCTTTTGCTTTCACCACAATATAATTGGCCCTTAAAGCATCTCCTGTACGACAAGGAATTGATCAGCTGGAAATACAAGGTAACCGCTTATAAGAATAGTAAGTACGAAGATTGTTAATGTGCCATTCCCAAACACCGGTGTGGGAACATCATCTACTGTACACTCGGTCCCGCTTACAACGAGTTCGGTTACAACGAGAACCCCGCTATAATGAGCAATTTCCCCCTCAGAAAAAAGCACTTCTGATTGGCATCAATGTTTAAAAAATTCTGACTAATTAAATTACTCGTAAGCGGGACCTAGTGTAAATGCACTGATACACTGAAAACCGACTCACCCAGACACCAGTACTTGCACTGATACAGTGAAAGCCAAGTCACCCACACACTAGTGCACTGATACATTGAAAGCCAACCCACCCACACACTAGTACACACACTGATATATCGA
>JBCAUG010014235.1:0-10990 GCA_038406175.1 Haplosyllis leylae
GTACGCCAGGACGATCACACTTGCAGATACTTGGTATGTCTAACGTTACACCGTAGCTTTGAAATAGTCGTAACACCAGACGTATCATTACCCCTAAGTATTCCCCCAACTAAAAACACTATAACTGAGCACTGCTGGTAGTAGACCTGGGGGCCAAGACACGCACCCCACTCTTGTACAGATCTAGATTCTGATCTGTTTCTGTACTGGCACTTTGGATAGGAATCTCACTCTGTACAGTGTGAAGAGAATTAGAATTTGGATGTGGCAATGTAAATAACATATAAATAGTTCCCCTCCGCCTTTCTGGATCTGCAAGATTTTACTGCCCAGATAGGTTTGCTCTAAAATAACATCAAGGAGTTAAAAAATTCTACTTATCTACAAATGAATCTGTTTTAATGAATTTATGAAACCTGTGGAAACTTTGAGCGGCGATGCTTTGATGAAAGATCCTCCGTCGGCTACATCCTTCATGTCCGTTGCGTCTATATATTCTTCATTTTCTTCTTCATCTTCGTCACTACTTGAGTCTCCTTTCTTGTTCTTTACAAGAGAAGGATAAATAGGATAAATAAAACCATGTACAATCTCCATATTTCGGACGCACTTGTTCACCAACCCGAAGTTTCGAAAAATAAATAGCCGCAGCAAAATTTAATTTCTTACATAGACATACAGGAGGTCTAAGTGGATCTGGTCATTATTTGCGTCGTAACAAGAATAATAATTATAAAAATAATGAATAATAATCTAATTTGTGGATAACTTTAAAGTGTTTGCGGAGTCTGTTGCCATGGTAATAATTTACTGCGTTCAACAACTTGGCTTTGGACCTGTGGTCTGTCTGCCCTTTTTTTACGGTAATTTTACCTTTCATTTTCTCTAGATCTAGAATTTATATTCACTAATATAGATTTAGTGCGGAGAAAGGTTTTGGGATGCCATTTTACACAAGTAGATTTAATATTTGATGGCATCTCTCTAGATTCTACATCTACTTTTCTGGGCGATAATGAAAGCTTTTAACTGAAGAGAAAACAGGCCTGTGCCCGTACCCGTTGGTTTCGTTAATTTTTGTGACTCTAGACGCTATTAAGAAGGAGTAGATCTATTTTCGGTAAAACTCAGCTACCTGAACTCAGTACGAAGGTTAACTATTTATATTTCAGGTAATAATCATGGTCCAGTTGCACATAAAGAAAGGTGACGAGAGTCAATTCCTGGTGGATACTACTGTACAAATTCCCATAGATGAATTGTTAAAGGAGGTTGTACCCGTTTATAATGGACGATTAAAAGTCAACAGAATATGTGCAGGTAAGTTGTATTTTGTGGGCAGCGATAATTCATACGTTTTGAAAGTGTTCAATAATGAAGAAGAGAGAACAAATATGTAATTGCACTGGAAAATATTGATTGAATTTCCTTTGTACTTGTTTTTTTTTTCAGAAATAGAGGAGTTAGCGGCTCATGGTATCACATTACCACCAAATATGCAAGGACTCACGGATGAACAGATCGAAGAACTCAAATTGAAAGATGAATGGGCTACAAAATGTGAACCTAGTGGTGGCCACGTTTTCAAAAAAGACGAAATTGGGAGAAGGAATGGACACGGTAGATACATTGAATTTTGTCGATACTAGAAATATTTTTGCGAGAATCAGTAATCAGTTGAGATGTTTTGCGTTCGCTTAATATATATATATATATGCGATTGCATTTTCAGCGCCCAACGACAAAATGGCTGAAGTGTTAAAGAAAACTGTAAAAGAGGCAAAAGATATGATTTCCAAGGTAAATTACTATACGCTAATGTTGGTGTAATCACAACCAAACCTGGATCGGCGATGGAACAATTTTCGAACAGTAAAAGGAAAACTGTACAATGGTTGAAGTGTTGCAATGTAGGGTAACAAAAATTGTATGCATGTCCAACAGTACTTCAAATCAGGCTTAACTTCTTTTTTTTGCAAAATTAGAAAAAAGTTCAGGCGAACGAATTTATCACTTTGGCGGGTGTTCAAGAAGCCATCAACATATTACGTGGTGCTGTTACTATTGTGTATCCTATGGGTTTACCTCCACACGATCCAATCCGGTGTGAGTTTGAAAATACAGAGGATTTGTCAGGAACCCAGGTTAGTTACAACAACACTAAACAATGGTCAGAACTTTTTTTGGAGTTTGTAAAATGTACAACTGTCTATTTTAATTGACTTAACTATATTATTTGACAAACAACAGGCGTCATTGGAAGTGATAGAATTAGAAAATGCAGCATTATGGTGGGCTGGAAATGAATTAATAAGAGGGAAGAAATTAATGGACTTCATTGGCAAGAACGAAAAGACAAAAATTATTTGTAAAATTCAAAAGGTGAGTTTTAATTTTGTAAAGACGTTAAAGATATTTTTCGTGAACGCTGTATCAGATAAATAGTCCGGTGAAACGTTTTCAGTTGTCCCCCACCTGGTACGCCCCGGGGGGGGAGATGAAATCAGAAATTCTATTTTCATTCACCCCCCCCCCCCCCGCCCGGGCATACGCACTTTGATTTCAATCATCTCCCCCCCCTTGTGATGGTTAATTGCCTATTGTGATGGTTCACAGGATTGCATCACTGACTGTATAAACTTAGTCGGTGGCGATCAGTGATGCAATCCGGTTAACCATCACATTGCGGGGGGGGGGGGGTCAATGAAAACGTTACACCGGCAATAGAGGTGTGCCAGGCTCAGGCGATTCCTTACGTCAAGTGTTTGCCTACAGAAAAACAGGTCTAAACCAGAGGCTAGAACTTTATGGACACATACAAATTAAAATTTAGGTCAAATTTCAAGTTGTCAGTATCATTATGGTTTAGTACAAAAGTAAAGCCTTGTTCACACGTACCGACACTGAAATTTAGCCCGTCATGGCAACCGATAGAGGTGTATATAATTAATTTGGACCAAAATTTGGGCTAAATGGATCCCAGACCCATTCTGCCCGTCAAAGTGGCGTCATCATTAGCACAATGTTAAACTTTAACGGACTGAATTTCTGGCCAAATTTCGGTGTCGGTACGTGTGAACAAGCCTTAAATTTTTGGGAGGCACGAGTAATTATTTATTTATTTTTGGTTGAACTGCAGAGAGGTGGTGGCGCACCGGCCCGTGAACCAGTTGTAAACCAGGACGAACAGAAGGCTATGATGGCATTTTATTACAGAAAGCAAGAGGAAATGAAGGCAAGACCTGGTCGGTTAAAAATGAAAACGCACCTTTCTTCATACGATGTATTTCTTGTCACACCATTTTTAAATTTGCTGTTAATTTTAGAAATTAGAAGAGCAAGAAGATGACTCCTACATGGATTCCAATTGGGGGGACAGCAATTCTTTGAAACGTCAATTTCAAGGACTAAATAATATTTCCTGGCGACCCGGTGGGAAATAGAATTTTTTTGTAATTTTACAAAGTGTTATTTATGTTGGATATAAAATGACTACACTGCCCGAATACTGTTTGTATTATTATCTGCAAATAAACCTTTGTTTTAACAAAGGTTTCCACTTCTTAAGAAAGTGTCATAATTTCAATGTGTCTGATCCATCCTGATATGAGGACAAAGATTTTTTTTCGTTTTGTTTATTAAAGAGTAACATACAAAATACAATAGCATGGGTCTGTTCTATTGATTAATGATACCACCGATAACAGTGTGCGGCGGTCTCTTTGGCACCATTAGTAACGGCCGGAACCAGTACAACTCGGTAATTTGGCGGTGCAAAATCATGTGGTGCATTGGGAGGCACGTTTGGTGCGAATCGGACGTTCGAACACCACAGAAACAAGGTAGATTGCATGCTATTGAAATGACAAAATGTTCTTGCACAAATTCAAGCTTGATACTATCTAGGCTTTATGTTCAAGTTGTAACAATAGATATGTGCGTTCAAGTGATTTTTTAAAGTAATTAAAAGGTACATTACCATATAAAATTGAAAAGTTGTATTTGGTCCCAAAACATGGGTTCACAAAATGTTTACTGCAGCGATTGCGACAGCAATGTTGCACACGTCTGTACTATTTTAGTGTGAACAGAACCACTACTGCCTAAATCGCCCAGAGTAATGAAGCTTGCTTAACCCAAGAAACAAGACTAAACGGAACCGAATTACACGTATGATGCTTGTCCAATCCAGATTCAGTGAACTTAATGATATTAAAAACTGACGTTCGCAGTGTACACATATTTTGCTTCGTCTTTTTCTTTTGCCTGATCCAGCATGTTTTACCAAACAGTTGATGTGCTGGTCTGTAACACATGTTGAATATTATACACGTATTGTGTTACAATCTGGATTAAGAAAGTGACAAAATGGAAGTACAACAGAAAAAAAAAACCATTATTACAAATTTTAACAGAAATATCTTTTAAGAACTCGGAGGAACATATAAACCGTGTAACCTTTGCCTGTCCTTTATACTTCTACCATGCAAACATTTCATCAACATTTCGGTTACTACTTCTAATCAATGTTTACAAGATATAGATAGTAAAAAGTGGGCGTAGAATTATTCAAGGATACATAACAAGTATAAATATACATGTATTACATGTTTTAGTCGCATTTTAATCACGAGACAGTACTGGTGTGCGTAGTTTGGCCTATCTGACAAGAGTCTTATCATTATAAAATTTAACATTAATTTTCACTTCCTTGTCAAGAATCAATATTAGTCTTTCCCAGTGGCGACATGTTAAAAGGAAATCCTTACTTCCTCTACCGATGAACTTTGCTCCGCTCTAGACATGCTGATCATACACGATGTGGAAAAAACTTAAATGCAAAGGCACCAATTTGGAATCTGTTAATCTCATGGAAGTTAGAAATCAGTTGACTAGCTATAAGTGGCAAATAATCGGTGGGACTTAATTCACAGCCCGAATTACCGCTAAATGAAGTAACGCAATCAATATCAATTTATGCCATTCAAGGATAAATAATATAAACCAAAGCAGTCCTATTTTTAAGTACAGGGAACAAATAAACGATCTCTAATTTTCACTAAAACCTTTGGCAAGCGCTGAACTCTTGTGATATCCCACACAACTCGAATAAGGTAAATGTTACAAATGGATTTTTGTTGCTGCCGCTTCACAGTGAATGCATCAGCTGCTTTATGGTATCAATTTAAAACACAAATGCTCTAAAACTAGAAAATAATAAAAGCACAATTGGAATGACTCTGTTTCATAGAATCATATCGAAACGACTAGATCTTCAAATAAGTCTGATTGGTGTAAAGCTTTGCATCAAAAGGTACAAGTACATGTATGCACCACAGAAGAACTTTGCATAATCTAACATATTATCTTGCTTTCACGGGTCATAGAAACCATTAAAAAGTATGGTTGCAATGATCACATGCAATAGATTAAAAATTTTATATTTACAACAGTGATTTATCAACCTAATAAAATAGACTTTTAAGTCACATTTTGGTAACTTGGCAAAATGCACCCTGATTGTTTATTGAACATGAAAACATTCTGATTGCCCTGATGAGCAGCAGGCACAAGTATATATCCTGTACATTTATACACAAACGAGTTTCCTACAACCTGTGTAAATTAATTTTATTCTTTGTCAAAAGGCCAGCCTACAAAGCAATTCATGCGCTACCATTGTAAATGAAAGGCACTTCAAAATCATTTCCCACCCTTCCCATAATTTTGATTATTGTGCTCATTCAATATAAATAGCAGTATCTTCTAAAGATATTAAACATAATGTGTACAATAAACTACATGCCTACCGAACAGAATTTGATTCCACCGTCTGGTCCAGCTCATGAGGTGGTACAAGAGATGATTGCGAAGCGTAACGATATGATGACGTATTTGGATAGCGAGGGTGATTAGTAAGTTCTCTTTAGTAGGCAAGTAGTAAAATTTAGGCTGCTTTGTTAACCAATCAGGTACCTCACTTTAGATATATTTACATGTATTGGAAACGCAAATGTGTCAAAAAGTAACAAATACAACAATGAGGATCACACTCTGTCCTCTTCATAAAAATCTGGATTTTGTTTAAGAGGTCGGTCCTCTTCGGGGTCACTTTCTTCATGTGTCACATATCCTGGATGACCGATCTCCACATTTTCGTACAAATTTTCCTCCAGCTGTACATCCGAGATACCAACATTGTCGTATTCTGGCAAACGTTACAAAAACATGAAATGACAGTAAATTTGAAGAAATAAAGCTAAATTAATAGTTTAATGCTAAAAGTGTAAACGCTGGCTGAATAATTCCGACATTAATTTGAATAAAATATTTTATCTATCGACAAAGTAATGAATTTATAATAATTATGCAATAAACCTGGTAGTTCATCATGTTGGTATACTGATGGTTTAAGCATAATGCCCCGTCTCAATGCATCCTTCACGCACTCGTGTATGTAGATGTACTGATCCTGGCAGAAATTTAACATAAAAACTCTCTTAACTTCAATTTGAAAGAAGATACCTTCTTTTGGATTAAGTTTTCGTTGAAGAACATTTTATTATTACCTCTGTCTGGACTATATTTGTCCTATATTTTCTTAGATTCAGCACCATTCCAAAGATATCTATGGTATCGTTTTCCACTATGTGGTGAAGTAAAGTGTCAACACAGATAAATGTACCCGTACGACCGACGCCAGCACTAAAATCACAAAATGTTGCATGATTACATTACTAACAATCGTGACACCAGGAAAGCATTGGAAATTCTTACTTATATAATTCAGAAAATTTTTAAATGGTTGTCGCAATGTCATGTACAAAAACTAGTCTCTTAAAAAATTGACATGCATCGATTACAATACATCCAAAACATGCAAATAAAAAACATCTAAAGGTGCTAAACCAGAAACATAGTGCTCACTGATGAAACAAAAAATTAAAAATCAATATACGAACTCTTAAACAGACGTTTATACAATAAATACTGTAATTAAATCCTACAACCAGATGTCCGCCAAATATTTATGGAAATTATACCCATTTCATAAATACTTATCGTTTTACTACATTACTAGTTCTTGAATAATTTTGTAAATGTTTTACAATAAAAGTTCTCCAAAGGCAATAATTCTCCCACGCCTTTCCACCAATACATCGTAGAAGACAACTGAATCCAAAAAATGAAGTGTACATCCAGCCTCCACCACTTACAATTCTAGTACATGTGATTATCAAACATTCAATCTATTATCCTTGAAGAAAATTTAATGAATGTTTGTAATAACTATTCTCACGGATATTACCTGCAGTGTACCAGCATGGGTCCCACCATGTCCGGTTTCATGTGAGATCGAACTGCCTTGACAAAGCTGAGCAATGCATCGGTTGTGTCCGGACTCCCCATATCCGGCCATGTCGTAAAATGAAACTGCTTCACAGTATGCGTTTTCTCACCCTGTTGTTGGAGGCATGTGCAATGACTATTTATGTCCACAGTGATACTTACCACAGAATATAATGCGCCTTATAGTTCTACACCATTGATCTCTTTGAGGGCACCGTTCAATGTTCCGTCAAAGAGCCCATTTTACCAGGTCTTGTGTGCGACAGAAACACTGTACAATTTATATGGTTTATTCTGCGACAATGTACGACGCATAGCTTCTTATGATCTTTAGAAAGCCAAGCAAAGGGAAATGGTGGAATCTGAAGCTATAAGGCATCATTATATACTTGTACCTGCAATGAACGAGTACTGGCAAGCCAGGAGGTGGTCGACCCTCACGCCTCACTCTTAATATTAGCTGTATAAGATCATCTGTTGACTGCATTGATGTCATATCAGGCCAGGAAGTGTGCTGATAGTGGAAAACTCTTCGGGTATGCACCCCCTGGTATTGCGCAAAGTTTGTTAGAAACACATGCAATGATGAAAAAAAGCAAAATTCTACTTGGTGGTTGAAAGAACAGTTACTGATTGCTTCCATGCCTGTACAAAAATAGTACGTTTAGTACAACAGCTAACGCTGATACAAAGAAGGACTTGAGATCAACAATTTTCAGGAACTGTGCTTCAGATTATTATTCAGCTGTGCTAACTAGCAAGCAAGGTGATTGAAACTGTAACAACATCGAACAAAACATAACAGAGTGAAAGGAAATCGGAATCCCAGAAGTCTGATGTTAACATCCGATTTTCTTTGAGCAACGGAACGACTGAAAAACAAAATGCACATCAGTGAACATAATGGCAAGCAGGTCACATGACAACATCCATTATCACATGATCACCTGCAGTGAACAAGCACTGGTCCATGTTGACGTCCCCCTGATGGCATGTGTACGCGAACGTTTAGCACAAAATCGAGCAACAGATCTGTATTATCCGGACACCCGTGATCCGGCCACGTGGTAAACATCATCTGTTTGAGTGTGCGCTGTTTGATACCCTGTTAAAGCCAATGCCGTATTAATAATTCCACTTAACAACCAAGAACTTTTAACCAAATTTAGCCATCTAAACGTGTTTGTCGATCTACGCAAATTGATTTACTAAGGGTTATGCTTACTAAAATGTATGACATCACTTTGCAGTCTCAACTTGAAACTGAATAGTAATTTAACTTAATTGATGTCTTTTCGAAAATATTTATCACAACATTTATACATACCAGTTTAATGTCGACGATACGTATGGTATAATGATCTAGCACCGATTCTGACTTGACTTGGACCTGTAGGTCTCCGTAAAATACTGGCTCAGTATCGTTTGGCCAGTATTGATCACATTTTAACTGCAATAGATTAACAATGGTTTTGAGTTAGTTTTACACACAGGTAAATACAGTAAATAAAACTAATTTTAAATAAAAGGTATTCAGATTCCAGCGTGGTCACTAATTTGATCTGATTCCTTACTCTGCCTCTTTCGTAACATTTGGTGAGCATGACGATTACGGGAACATTCTGTTCCCATACCATCCTCCAAAAGTCATCCTTCGTTGACGGCAGAGGACCCTGTGCTGCTATAAATTCTCGTTTGGAGTTGAATCCCTGCAGGAGAGATTTGTAGATCAGTGTTTTACTGCGAATAAAGCTGTCGTTAAGATAGATATTAACTTTAAGTACATTAACTTTATGGGGAAAATCATATTGAATTTTTAAGATTTCGTGTCTGGATGAGTGGATGACAAATCACAATTTTCTGGAGATAAAACTATTCTAACTTACTGGCATATAATTTGCATTGATGTAATCTGAACCTTCTTCATCATCTTCTGTAGGTAACAACTTTACACGGGAATGATCATCTGGAAGAAATCAAGTATTTCTTTCAACGTTTGAACACTTGAATAATAGTTTGAAAAATGACATGAAAATAGTTCAAATGGTGTCTCGTGACGCACCAATGACAAATGAAACAGCAGTAGTTTTCCGTTGTATCACTTTGTACTGCATTGAAATTTATACAAAGTCTATCAGAAACAATTCCGTAAAAGATAGAACTTACATGCCAAAATATTAGTGTATCTGTTTTTCACTCGGTTCTGAGGCATTTCTGCTACTTCCCATTCCATACGCGGGCTCACATCTCTCAATAGCTACATTACGGATAGAAATGAAATAATGAAATCTTTTACATTGGCCGGTTTTAAAATTCTTTCAGCACCATTTAAAAAGAAACCCTTACTATCAGAATGTTAAATTTAATATTTATAATAAATAACAGACACAATGTTAAGGATGTATGGCGCAAATTTAAAGAGTTAATTTAAAGACCTTGTATTCCTCTGAGAACAGAAGATCTGAATCTTTTCTCAAATGTTGAACGTGAGCATAAAAATCCTCTTTCGAGACTGGTCTGAAACCATAAAAAGACAACGTGATCACAAGTGATTATTTCTTGCATTCTACTTCGCCAACTGTGCAATATGCTGAAATGAACTACAAAATTCAAAACTACAAATGATTCTCCAATATCTTTTGACGCAATCAAAAAATAACTTGCGATCTACTTGTAGTTAAATCTCAATATAATATTTTTCCATGACTTATGTCATCGATCACCACACAATTCTAACTTCTCGAACCAATCGGTCTGCTGTTGTAACCGCATAAACATATTGAATGCACATTACGACAGCAGGCAACGCCAAATAAATCTTCAGCTCTGGTAGTTATGTGTGCTGTTTATTATTGGCCTAAGAGAAGAATTTGTCTTAAATTCACTAGCATCGTTGAATGAAAGCATACAATTTATTCTTACACGTTAATCGTGCTGAGATACATGCTTCCAATAATATCCATCGTGGATTTTTTTAAGCTGACAGCGTTTAGTTTTCGGTGGCTGCATTATCTTATAAAATATTAGATACACAATACACAGTTAACACCGTTTTACGTGCCTTTCGTTGAGACCTTTATTAAAGGACTCGCACACCATGTAAAATGAACAAATTCTGGACAGCTCCGATCATGCAATACCAACACAGGTGTTCGCATGGGTTACACAATGGCCATAAAAATGAAATTAAAATTATTTTTAACCTTAAATATCAGAATAAGTGGATAATTTTCTGGAGCAAAACTCTTAAGTACTATCTACTTACATGATTCTCATTATTAGTGCTTTTTCTTTCTTTTTCCAAAACTTAATTTTGGAGATAAGTTTACGTCTGCATGGCACAGAGATTAACAATAAACAACTAATCAACAATGTTATGATACGGGTTTACTTTACTTTTACAATTTCTGATATTAATGTTTCACACTTTTTTTTCGTCTTTTGCCTTCTACAAATTTCTCTAAATGAACATAAGGTTTGTGCGAGAGTTAAAAATAACTCATGTTAAAAATATGTCAAAGTTCCCAACATGGAAAATAGCCTTGATGATTCCCTTCACTAGGAATTATTTCCCTTTATGGTTAGGAAACCAGTGCTCGTTACCTTAGTGGTTGGGGGGGGGGGGGGGGGGGGGGGCTTC
>JBCAUG010014246.1:0-10989 GCA_038406175.1 Haplosyllis leylae
CCCCCCCCCTGTTAACAGACAGACACGAGTGAAATTATAACCTCCCTCCGTACTACGTACGCGGTCGGTAAAAATGAATGGCAACTCTTCGGATGTACAGAGACAATTCGCATGTACATCACAGTATAAGCCCCCGCCCCCATATACAATTGTATGACATCTATTGGTAACACTTTTCACAACACCAGCATAAATCTGTTATAGAAAAGCTCTGAAATTGTCAATGACTTCATGTGCAATTTGGAATGTGTGAAAGCTACACAGCGGACAATTTTAAGTGAACTGATTGACCAGTAGATCGAAACAGCCCAAAGTGTTGAGTTCATCTCCCTATACCAAAGGGTGATAAAGTCATCACTCCCACCCAAAGGGCTCACAAATTGTTAAATCAGTTCATTTTTAACTTTTAAAAATTTAAAATGTTTCCCATAGTGCTCAACTCTGATAGCAAATGAGCATGTGACATCATTTGACCAATGAAAATGATGGTACTCAATGTGTTCTTGTTTTACTTGAGCTTGAGGTTGAGATATTGGCAAAAATAAAATACTCGACAGTTAAATTGAGTATGTTCATAAAAGAGCTTGAGGTTGAGATATTGGCAAAAATAACATACTCGACAGTTAAATTTAATATGTTCATAAAGAAAACATCTTCGATTTAACTGTCAAGTATGTTTGCTGGCCTGCAGTACTGGTACAAGTAACATACTCGACAGTTAAAATAGAGTATGTTCCTAAAAGTAAACATACTCGATTTAACTGTCGAGTATGTTTTCGGAGAAAAATATCTCAACCTCAACCTCTGTTCTAAAGGATCCACTACTCAATATCACTGAAAAATATTAGGCAGTGCATGAAAGTTTCACCAGGTGGTTTGTTGCCATGGATGTGTCTGCAGTTGCTGGTATGATTCAACAGTGCAGTTGTTAAACTAAGTTAACTGCAGTAAAGGACATATCAAGGTCCCCACCACACTTCCAAAAATTTGGGGCCATAAAGCAAAACCAACTACTAAGGTGTCTCCAAATGAAAGAAAATGATTTACCACATCTGGCAGGAGCAAATTCCTAATCGCTAAACCTCGGAATTGGAACTTAGAAATTGTTGAAATGTTGTATATAATTGACACCCCAAGTGTCATGGGAGATACATTCCTGTATTAAGCTATGATACATTAATTTCCACATTCACTTCTTGATCATTTGATAATCAGAAGTAGATTAGACTTTGAAGAGAGAGCATCTTGATAAGAGGTTGTGGCCGTATTTACAAACGGAAATGATTTTGCTGGGACTCGGTTGAAAAGAATTTTGGAAAAGAAAATTACCATCCCCTTCCATTGGGTCCATAATTTCCACACTTCATTTTCTCTATCACCAAATCCATCCGACAAAATATTCACACATGGTTTCTGGACCCATAAGTTAGAAATAAAGGGTGACATGTTTACCACCCATCTTCACAGATGCATTTCATTTAGAATTTCTCAAATATTCCCCCAAATTCAAATTGTTCCATTCAGAATGGCCCCTGCATGTTAACAGATTGTTGCACTATATAAAATCGCTGTTGTATATGGGGGTCGCCATTGCGACAGGTGGTCAGTGTCGCCAGAAATGTTTGTTTGGCCACACTTGATTAATCCAGTCACGGTTGATTGAACTGGGGGCGCAGTGCTTGTTGTACTTTATAAAAATCCGTGTTGGATGTGGGGGTCGCCATTTTGACAGGTGGTCAGTGTCACCAGAAAATGTTTATTTGGCTGCACTTAATTAATCTATTAACGGTTGACTGTACTGTGTATAAGGGGGTCGGTTTGGGGGACACGCAATGCTTGTTTTCCAATACAAAATCCCTAAATAGACCCAGAATGAGCAAAATTGGTCAGATCTGTGGTCACTGAAACCCTAATCTCAACACCCAACAAAGGAATACAAATTAACTGAACCGTTACTAGAAATGATCGCACTTTCGACTGTCCAACCATTTGCACCGATACTAATTCACAATGCCATTTTGTCTATTAACACCTCAATAAATGCTTGCCATAACAAAGGTCATTGGATAACTGGGTGGCCATATTTGCGGAACAAGGACATGAAATTGAGATAGATCGACAATTCTCACCATGGCGTACACAACAAAAATTCTATTGATTAAATGTTTAAAAAAAAGGAAATTTGCCGATGTTTATCAATTTATGGGCAATGTATAAGTGAACGTCACGTGACGTACATTCCCTGGATTACCAAACTTGACGCACACTGTTACTCACCGGACAATAGGCCTATTTTGAGAAGACTGACATGTCCATTCGGGTCAAACTGTACTCTTGGCATCGCCTCGTCTTGCACTATTTTGCAAGAACGGTTGTGCACAGACGGTTCTGCAGGGAAATAAAAAACTCATTAATGACAATATTGTAGCATGGATAGTGAAAATAAAACAACATGCTTCAGTACTTTGGCTGCACTGGTCACAGGAACAATGACTTGAGTGACAAAATGAATTGTCGTTCTCGATTCTTTCATTGCGTTAACAAAGTAACTGCTTCAATCGGTTGTAAAATTATCATTTGGGATCTTGCATGATGAATAGTGAATGTCACATGTACGGAGTCACAACTCTCAGTTTCTGGAATGAAGCCATTGGTAATTGCCAGTCAGATTCGACGATCCGGTAAGTTTTTTTTCACCTTCAGTAACAAACACATAATTTTCAAGTTCAATCAGTTCTCTTTCTCTGTGTAGGAGTGACGTTTTTTTAACCATTATTCTTCAAATATCTTCTTGAAGACAAAATTGTCTTGTTTGTATGGTCTTAATTTTAATTTACGCAGTTGCGTGATTTGTGACAATAACCTAAAAAAAACAGTGATTTATACCTGTGTTTTTGTGGGTACACCCGTTGCTGTATTTGAGAATATATTGTCAACAGTTGGTTTATTTTATTTTCTTCCTAACGAAAAATAGATCCTACACATACCAGTAAAAATAACTAAAATTGTTGGTATATTGGATGAAAATACACAACCAATTAAAGGTCATCAATGCCTGAATTAAGGTCATTTTTATCACCGCAACTTTGTAAGTCTAGAAAATACACATTTTGTAATTAGACATTACTGTCAAAACGTTTCCCAAATGTTTCACCAGCTTTTTAATACCAGTCTTAAAAAGTATCATTTTTGGGAAATTAAAATCTCTCTTGACCGGAGGGTATGTGTGTCACACACATGGAGAAGGTATCCTGGAGTACTTTCTAAACGTGCGGAACAAGAAATTGAGTCACACATTTTTGCTGTTTTGAGGTCCCTTATGTGCATCCTGGTGGCTGACTGTGAATGTGTCAAAAAGCATATTAGTCAATTTAACAGCCTATAGCAATCCCTTTATTGCATTTCGCCCTCCCAATATAACCTATATATACCTATTTTCTGAAGGTTTTTTTTTGGGGAATTTTCCACAAAGGCTCCAAGGTGGCTTCTTAATATATTCTATTTGAGCCACTATATCTCAGTGGATGAACCATTTTACAAGCATTTCCATTTTAAGGACAGAGAAACAACGTAACAGTACATCCCTTTTGATAATATAAGGTGTAAACTGAAATGTTTTGGAAATACTGAATTTTTCAATGCATTTTCTTAATCAGACTGGGCAATCGGTGATAAGTTTGCCATAGTACAACTGTATCGAGTAGAGCTCAACATGGAATCTTTCAAAATCTGGATTTTGACCTTGAGAGTTCTCATGGTATGATTTTGAAGGTACTCGATCTGAATGTAACCTTGTGGTAGAAACTTCTTCAAGACGTGTAACTTGGGAATGGTTGATGGAATTTTGCAGTAATAAGGTCTTGGCACATATATGGGGCTCTGTATGGCTGTATTGTATCCATAGTTCTTCTTTGTTTGTCCCTTTCGAAGCTTTCTTTCCTAGCACTTTGGCAATAAAGACTAGAGTAACAAAGATCTAAGGTATTGTTCTCGGGTACAATATTTATAACACAATCAGGCATTCTTCTGGAGTTGAAAGTAAGCATCTAGTTGTGTACACATTCCCAAGACAGGAGTTTTGAAACAATTTGATATTGTTCTGAGAAGTTCTTTAGAATATTTGTATTTATTCCTTTCTTCAGAAGTCAGATCCTCTTCATTTAATTGTGGTGGTTCTTATTCCGAAAGAGCTGAAAGGTCTGCGACATTACCTCCCCCTAGTTCCTGTTGAGAAAGGCCTTCAACATGGTCAACTTGAACAGTAGCAGTTGGAATTTTATTTTTACCTCCCAGACGCTGTGACAATTTTTACCCTTACCCTTTTCCTTTTTATTTTGTTGGTGCTGTTGTAAATACCATCCGTCTGATCAACATCGATACCAAAAGACATGAGCCATAACTTATATCATAATTGTTGTTGTACTAAATTTGGTGTTCTCCTCGGTGAAAATTTATACTGGATATATTTGTCCTTCAGATCTCGTCTAGAATTGAGCAGTTGTGTCATTTGCTGTGATCAGGAGATAAAATATATATTTCACCTGTGTATGAACTTAACTTGGATTCAAATGCTGATTGTCCTTCACGGAATACATCCACCACCAAATGACAGTTTACACTATCGCCATGAATATGTCATGTATCAAAAAGTCAAACAACTTTACTATGGAGGATGTTCACAAAAACTTGATACAATGAGATTCACACATTCTCACATAAACTTTGATGTTACATACGAGGGTCATCAAAAATTTTCAAAATATTCATAAAATATGACCAATTTTGATGACTTTCATATGTGACATCATTATGTGTGAACATCATTGTATCAAAATATTTTGCAAACCTCCTAATCCAACTGTTTTACTTTTTAACATTTGACATTTTTTGACATTTTGACACAGGACTTATTACTCAAACCACCCAAGGGGCTTCTCGCATCAAGGAAATTTACTCTTTGTACAGTACACTACGATCAGCAGCAAGTGTCTTCATATTGTTTTTCAAATTTTTTTCCAGTTTCCAGGTTTTGTTTGCTTTTAAATTTCTGTTTCAAGTTATGCCATGAGTTCAGCAAATTTAGATCAATGCGATCAAGAGTCACCAAAGTGGAGACGTCTCATTCACTGATATTTAGTTTGTCCAAAGAAATTTTGACTTAGAAATTGAATATGTTTTGAAGAAATACTCAGTTTTGGTTTCGAAAGCCATGACAGTGAGTCGGTGGTAAGAATGCTTACAAACCCAATACAAACGCAATAGGAATTTGTAATTCTGCAAAAATATAGATGTAGTTTTATTTGGGTATCGTTTCTTGTATAGTTCTTTTCAGGTATGCTGATTCTGAACGGAGCACCAAGTAAAACTCATTCTTAGTTTTTCCTTTAATAGATCTGCCATAGTAAAATTTAGAAATGTACCTGGTACCGTACTTTAACTGGAGAAATGTATGAAATAAACCAGAAACCTTTTTACCCACTGTAATTGATAGAAACGTTCTTGGTGAACTTAGTCTTCGCTGTAACAAAGTTTCAAAAGAAATGCCATTAACAGGCTAAGCTTACCCCACCAATAAAAGGTTTAGCCCCTGGTCGTCTGTTCATGTAAGGCTAAAATATGGGCTAAGCAGGCGAGCAATCTAGGGTTCAGGTTTTCCACTACAATTTTGAACCAATCAGAAGACGAAGGTTCGAAAATCATTCCCACTGCAAAACATCGATGAAATATGGAAAGTCATGTTTTTGAATGTGAATAAACACTAAAATACTCTGTAAGGTTGCAGTACACACTTCTGACGTGATGTGACATAACTACCTCCTCAAAACACAGAGTCAGGCTCCATTGACCACCAGCTCTATTGTTCCCTTCTTCAACCCAGTTGAGCTGTGGTCAGTTGTAATGGAATGGATATATAATAGGCCCTGCTTGTTTCCATATATTTTGAACAAATTTACCATTGAGGCCAATGGCAAAATTGTCCAAAATTCGTGCAAACAAATAAAGCCTTTGACCAATAGCAATGAATAATGTTACACATGAGCTTTTCTTGCAAGATGTTTGTGAATTTTTCAAAATTTCACTTGGCTCAGACAAGCACAAGAGTTGAAGTTGCCACGTGATTCACAATTCCTCTAAAACTGTGGGAAGGTCAATTTTGAGGCAATTAGTTGTGGGAATTTTTTTTACAGTACTGTGGGAAAAGTCATTTCTAAATTTCAAAAAGTGTGAGAAAAATTAGACTATTTTCCTACACTGAGAAAATACTGTGGGAATTGAATTTACAACTTTCCCATGGTTTGTTAATTAAGAGGAATCATTTTTGTGAACTACTAATTCTTGAAATATTGTGAAGTTTCTGAGTGGATTCAGTTGAGTTTTGGACATTTTAGTGTTGTTTCCAAGTGTAATGAAATGAATTAATTTTTGGGAGGCAAATTTATGTTGATTGTCAAGTGAATGAAAATGATGAATCCCTAAAATTCTGAAGTTACATGCTACTTTTTGAGTTCCCACACTCTGTTACAAAAGTCAAAAAATCCTGCAAAACAAGCACTACCATAGTAAAATTTCTTTGAAACTTTAAACTCTGTTTCAATCGATGAAATGAAAATATTTCAGATGAAAGTAATAAATGAAATTGACTTCTTTCTAATTAGACCTATAATTTACACATAAATAGAATTCAAAAGTGTTTATTACCATTCCTAGAAATTTCTATGAACAAATAACATTCAAAATGTTACATAAAATAATTGCAAAGAAATATAAAAAATTGCCAGTTATCAGTTCCATGGTCTCCAAATTGTTTATTAAAGTCTTCAAATTTGTCTGTCAATATGGAATGCAGGAAACCTTTTCGTGCCAATGCTGAAAAGTCCGTTTCAAATCAACTCCACAGCAACCAAGCACACAAAATCAGCCAGTTGTTTCCTGACGGTTGCATTCCATGTACATTTGTTAAGGTGACAATAATTTGTACTGGTACAAAGTAATAAAATCTAGTTTTACAGTAAGTCTACCTAGATAAGTAACCATTCTGTCACTGATTTACTATCAAAAACAATTGGGTGCTCTGAAAAAGAATCTTGCTTAAAGTCGGTAGACTACACCCAGACATGCCTCCATGCATAGCAATGATCTACACGCTAATAATTCATTCCTTTTTCACAGTGGGTTTTGTTGTGGGGTTTGATCACTTTCATTGCGGCTGAGCTGGTGCGTTCACAAGGACCATGTCATCTAATGACGATTTGGCGATTTTTGTTTGTTTTCTCCTTTCCCTTTTGGTCCATCAAAAACGTCAACAACAAAGTTTTGCTGGAACCCTCTGAACCTTTCTGATGTCACGAAAGAAGGAAGTTTTAATAAAGATAATAAATAAATGCAGTTGATTATTCATTTATTACTCAAGTTGCGTCTGCCATTGCGAACAATTGTTCGACTGGGAGACCATGAGCAGTACCAGCGTAGAATGTTTTCACAATGGGACAGTTCTTGCCTGTGGCAAGTTGCTTCTCACACTTTGCATACTACTCATACCAAAAGTTGAGATGAAAGCGTGGAAAAGAGAGTGCTGCTTAAAATGCGCCATTTTTAAATTATGATTGATAGCGCACAGGTCGTATTCAAATAGGGATACTGGCCAAGTGAGTGGAAAAATCTTATGACCTTATGACCATTAATAGGATATCAATGGGGAAAATGGCACTTGAGTTTTTACATCATTACAACTTTAATCAAAAAATTTAGCCATATTGTTGCATCCGAAACCAGTATAGTCTATTGTTGGTAATTTGGCCAATGATTCAATATTTCACTTGAAAGAATTGTTTACTGACCAGTAGTCCAAATAGTAGCTTATAGATTTGTATTAAAGCTATAATAGTGTAAAAACTCAAATACCATTTTTCTATCCTATTGATGCTCATGAGGTCATAAGATTTTTCCAGACACTTGGTCAGCATCCCCATCTTAATACGACCCGTGTAGCGGAGCGTTTTCTGGAGTGCTTCCTTGTACTTTGACTTTCATAAAAGGCATTCAGTGCTCATTCTCTTTAAATCTGTGGCCCTCTTGACCTGTCATGGAACGAAGATATTTCGTAAACTCATGGTGTCGAATGAATCTGTGCCACGCAGAATTGTGTAGTCGAACTATAAACGAAAGATATTTAATTATTTCGGTCCAATATATTGAACGCAAAGCACTTAATGCTCTTCCGTCATTTGTCATTGTAATAATATGAGAAAGTTTCTTCGCATAAGATCATAGCCGATGATGGTTCGTGTGCAATCAAGATGTATATATCAATTAAGTCATTTGTAGACATGAACCAAAACAAGAAAGACCTCGCATTAACATTACATGGTAACTTGGTATACTTACCACCGTTCTCCACCCATCCTGTGATCATTCTTCACTGGCCCTAGCCGTGGAGGGAGGGGGAGTGCGGGTCAACACAGTTCATGGTCCGGGGGGGGGAGGGGCGGGTCAACAGTTCATGGTCCATGGGGGAGGGGTGGGTCAACAGTTCTTGGTCTAGTGAAGAGGAAGGGCAACACTTCGTGGGCTGGTCTAATTCGCTCCCCTCTATGAACAGAAGGACAGACACGATTGAAAACATTACCTTCCCTCGTCCTAACTATACGTACGGGGTCGGTAATGATTTTAAATACAACAGTGGCATCAACAGCCAATTCCTCTAATCTAATCCTACCAGTGGTAAGCATAATTCAACTGAGTACAACAGCTACATTTATTTATGACCAAAAATAATTCAATTTAACTCCACCGCAGTTATCTTCGAACCAAATGTCCTTGGACAGATCTTAACCTTGCCATTAATCACGATTATCGATTTGGACTAGTTTAAATCAAGGGTACTACATATTGTTTGAGCACCGAAAGACCTTTCCGAAATAACAGAGGGTTGAGCGAAAAACAAATTTCTCTTGTGAATTCACATCATGCCTCCCGATGAATTTTTTTGCTTGTTTTCTGTACTTATATAGTCAAACCCAGTTTGTCAGTTGTCATGTCCCAAGTGCTTTATCCTTCGTGTAAATTTACGTTTTTGGAAAGTCTAATCTGGGACGAGGAATCTTTGATATCAAATTAGAATAGTGAATTGCCATGCTCTATATAATACCTTGATACTGTGAACTCAAAGCACCTGCTTAAGGTTGAAAGGTGGTCGTCGTTCACTTCAGCATTTGTAAGTCAATTGATGGTGCACTCACTTCACTTCTCTAGGATTGGAGTGAGGTGACCAGGTTCGGTAAAACTATGAACCAGCCAGGGTCCAGTGATCTCCTTAAATACAGCTTGCCACTGAATAACTTGCCAGTTTGTGAGGGCGTGGAACAAGGCACAGACCGCAGTAATTTTCAAAGTAGATTTCCGAGAAGATGTTGCCGGATGCTGCAGTGACCCTGATCGAAGTAATCGTCGCAGCTTTGATCTTGGCTGTCGTCACCGCCGCTTGTTATGTGAATTACATTCACCAGAAATATGCGCACATCCCTGGACCAAAACGCGCCAGGTAAGCACTTTAAAATATCATGTCGGCACGTTAGAAGTCTTTTTGAACCATTGCCCGTTATTACGGTAGTAAATGTTGTGTAGTCCATTGACTTAAAGGTGTCTGTTGTCATTGGCACTGGTCGCACGGAAGAACTTGGAGCTTTCTTGTCACAATACTTGTGAACACCGTTTTATGAATCCTAACAGATTGATCTTGTCTACTTCAAAACAAGAACTGACTGCCATCAGTTTTAGTTAAAAAACAAAGTCTTTGAGTTGCTCTTGTGTACTGGATTTCTTTATTCAAACTTCAGAAACTGTTGATAATGGGCAAAAATAGAAATCAGGGTCATATTCCTCTCGTACAAACTTTTTTTTGAGGAACAGATGGAAGTTCATAGATTTCTAACCAGGTGAACAAAGTCAAGTGAGTAAAGAATCTGTGTTGAAGCCTCATGCAGAAGTTTTACAATCTGTCTGTAAAATAATAATTGAGTTTACCTTTACATCCCTTGGAGAAAAGAAAAAAAAGAATTCTACCTCATTGTTCTGTGATGCTTTAAAAAAGCACACAAAGTAAAAAAGGAAATTTGTGAAATATTTGGAAAAAATTACAACTAGGATAGTTGAAGGGTGACAGAGTTGTTACTTCCAATTTGGTGTAAAATTGGCGATATTAAAAGCAATTTTGAAACTGTCATATAAATTTGTGAAGTGATGTAAACTACCGTCATCTAACGGTCAGATTATGACTAAGAACAGCAATTTTCTCCAATATACAGTTTGTTTATTGTGACTCTAATGGCCTGGTATATCTCATAGGTATATCGCATGTAAAAATGAAATTAAACAATTTTCCTTGGCAAACAAATTATATTTACTCACAGGCCACACTTTCGGTCAGGACAATTTTGTTTATGATGGATAAGATTTGAAAATTGGTGTACTGATTGTACTTAAAGTTTGAATGTGCTGTACAAGGAAATGGGCAGTAATAGTGATCATGACATGTTGAAGTAATTGGCTGAGTTTTCTCTAATTGACGTGTGCACGTAGTCAACTCGGTGTCGCTTATTCAAATATTATTCATCCACGAAAGCACAGTATTGTCACTCATGTTTACAAGTTGAGAAAATTATCATTCTGAAACTTGTTTGCATGAAAAATTGAATCTATTCACGAAACGGGTTCCATCAAGTTAACCAAAGAAAAATAGATCTACAGAAACTTGCGAAGCATCAAGATAAATGTTCACAATACACAATAAGAATGCCTTTCAGCCAAAGGCGTACAATCCGCGTCTCCCATAGATCACAAAAACATTTACAAATAGACAGAAAATTAATTTCCTTTCACTTAAAGTTAAAGTTAAATCCCACACAGGTCTGGCAGACCTCTATGCTGGGCTCTCTGTGATATTATCCTTATATTTTGAGGGTTTCTGTCTTCTTTGTAATTTTCTTAATA
>JBCAUG010014257.1:0-10989 GCA_038406175.1 Haplosyllis leylae
TGCTGTTAGCTATTAATTGATTCACATAGATACAATCAGCAATGGGATTTCGACTTGAGTTTAACCTTCTCCATTGTAAATGGACATGTGTAGAACAAATAGAATTTGAAGGAAATAATCCTCTTCTGTAATCACTAATCAAAGGTTGAAGAGAAGAAATACTTTCTGTGGAGACTTTACATCAAACGTTACACTGGAGCTGTCTCATTCAATGTGACACAACAACCCGGGGACTTTCTCTTCGCTGCCTCGTCTGTCTGTCTGTCTGTCTGTGTTTGTCTCGAGTTCAACCTGAGGAAAATCAGTAGATTCTGTCATTTTCTAGGAGATCAGAAAATTCTGTCTCGGTCTATGAGAAATATTTGGAAGCATAAATAAAACTTTAACTCTTAAATAAAGGACGGCTGAGCTACATTGGACATTTTCCAATTTACTTAGGATGCCCCTGATGTTCGCAGATGTCAATCGGTATACGTGGTTGTTGGGAAATCTGTAAATATCAGAACCATCCTTAGGTGTAATGAAAAATTTCCAATGCAGTTCAGCTGTCACTAACAATAAATTATAATTGTGCAGTGTATGTATTGGTTATGCTTCGAAATATTTTCTCATAGACCACCATTGTAAAATCACCATTGTAAAGCCTTACACAGAATTCGCTGATCTCATCGCAAATGGCAGAATTGACTGAACTTCCTGTACAGTGCGTTTCCAGGGAGGCTGCACAACGTGCTTGAGGACGTTTAGACACGGCTGTGGAGTTAGAGATGCCTAGGGTGAGCGGAGGTAAATCGAGTTTTCTTGTAACACACAAAGTTGGGATTGTTCAATATGAAAACAAATTAGATACAGTTACCAGTGACTTCATTCTAAATTCCTTACATCATGACAAGTTTCATACTTTGCTTCGGACAGTCTGGGTGTTATAACTTGTTAATTCTAATTCATTTTCCCTTGGAATTTACACGAAATGGCATATTTGTGCATTACGGGAAAACTCGGATGAGTACATATAGATGTCTGTGGACTTGGCAATCAAAATCCAGGAACAATGATGCGCCATTCTACCATTTAAATTTCAATGGAATTAGTTTTCGTGTTTTGTTTTGAATCCTCTTATCACAAACACACAACAGAAGACGTGTACCTTCCTTCACATGATCTAGGAACATCACACGAAAGCAGGAAGCCATTACTCGTAAATCCAAACACAAGACTACATCATCATAGATCTAAACCAATCAGAACGACGGATGCGATGATTGACAGCTGAAGGCGTGGGAAAGTAGAGCCACCGCGAAGCGTCTTTGCGCTATGGGGAAGTTAAATTGAAAACCGTTTAGAGGAAGTACCATTCACTCACAATGCATCTGAGTTATAACTCACTGATTCTATGCTCTAATAATTTAGTGGAAAGTAGTTTTGTTCCATGATGCAGTGGACCAAAGTGTAATTAGGTCTCAGCTGGTCATCATGCAACAGTGTGAGTAAATCCACTTAAATAGTCCATAAATGAGAGCAGTAATGGGACCGTCGGGAAATGTAAGGGATACCTCACTGCAATATAGTGATGCACCATGGATTATTGGACCATATAATACAACAATAAAGAGACCTACACACACAAAGTAGAATCTGCTGTTATGGACTGTTGTGTAATACAGTTCCAATCTCCCATTGACCAAGGATTTACAAAATTGCCCATCCTTCAGTATGTTTGTGGATGTGAGGTAGTTAAGCTCTAGTTGATAGTTTCAGAAATGAATAATAATTTTCAGTGTAAGTTTGCAAGGGTCTGTTTTGAATGTGCTTTGAGTTATTTTACTGGCCCCTTATCCTTGAGAGTTAGCTTAATTCATCTATTTGGAGCGCATACTGTTTCCGACGATAAAATTGTGCGTCCAGTTTTTTCCTTGCGAACCAGCAATGGGATTTGTTTCATTATCTATTTAAGATAGAGAGATTTCCATTCAAATACATGCGTTAAAGCGCATCAAAACCAAAACAGAAATAAAGTTCCTTCGAAAGAAAGACGTACATTTCAAAAAGGTACCCATAATCAGACCCTATTCACACCGAGCGAGAACGTTGTCGCAGACGTTGCGGCTTGGAAATGGGTAGAAGATCCATGACAGCAACTCTAGCAGCATCGCTTGGTGTGAATGGCACAATGCTCGATTTGAATGCAGAATAATCATGAAATCAGAAAACAAAAACAAAAATTAACTGTTTCTGTGGAAATGAGCCTGATAATTCCGTTCCATTTATGGAATCACGTTGATTCTTATTTGATCTATTATCGCCATGGTAATTAGTTTGACCCACAAACCCGCAGAATGATGACGTTATGAAGTGATAATTACCCGGTAACACCCTGTGGGAAGTTTAGTTAATTCTGTCTTTTTTTGAGATCAGAAAATTCTGACTAGGTTTTACAATGGTGATCTATGAGAAAATATTTGGAATCATAAGTAAATAACCAATGCATCTCTTTCCAAAATAATACTGCACTATCATCTATTACGTAAGGGAGAGCTGAGCTACATTGGACATTTTCCAATTTATTCAGGGATTCCCCTGGTATTTAAAGATTCCTATCAGTGCACGTGGTTGCTGGAAAATCTGTCAATATCAGAGCCATCCTTGTGTATAGTTCCTATGTTGTCGTGCAGTATCATTTTTTAGAGAATTAGAAAGTCCTCCTACGTGACCGCAAGAGGCGTACCGCCCTCGTGTAGTGTCCGGGGGTGAGCAGGTGGGGAGGGGGCGCCCATTTTCTGGTCCTGGTTGGGGCAGGGGCTACCCATGTGCTGGTCCTGATTAGGGTATCCTGTACAGAATGGGAAATGCCCACCCCCCCAAAGGGGACCTAGGACTAGAGACTAGGGACCACCCCACGGTGAACAAACAACTTGAAAACATAACTTTCCTCTCGTACATCGTATGCGGGAGGTAAAAATACTGGTTATTTATTTACGCTTCCAAATATTTTCTTACAGACCACCATTGTAAAATCTGGTTAGAATTTACTGATCTCGCATATGGCAGAATTGACTGAACCCCCTGTACCGTGTTTATGGGATGTAACATTCTCCGTGAGCAATTATCCATCGATACGAGTCTGACTGTTGCTCCAATTCAACCCTCATCTTTCGCAACAACAGCAAATGGTCATCATTTTTGTGTGAGCACCAAAGCAACTACTAGGTGGTTCATATAGTGGTAATTGTATTCAGTGGCTCACTCATTCAGTTTATTTAATAGATTAGATTAGACGTTTCATGCTTATCCTTATCGCGATAGTATGTTGTAGAGGAGTACGTTTTCAGATATAAGGTAAAGTGACATCAGAGTTATTCATCTGCCACTCATGATCTAGATTTTTGCTCATTTTTAGGCTATTTTTTCTGCCTCAATTTCTGTGCAATTCTCTTTTTCCACACCTCTCTTCACTCTGCCTGTTTCTAAACATCCTTTCACCAACCCCTAAGCCGTCTCTCTATCCCTCTACCTAAGCCTTTGTACAGTGTATTTCTGTATATTTTGGTGCCTGGGTAGTTTGACCCAAATCCTCTGGGTCCACAAATCTACCGTCTAACAGCGTGTCTGTCCATGTAAAATGCTTGTATAATCATGCAGACGTCCCCCTTCAGTTGTGACTAGAATACGAACACACTTACATCCAGAATACATCCAGGCCATTGGACTTTAGTCAGGTCCGTCCAGACCTGGTCGAGGATCTGGCCCCTGAGGATAATATGTGTACCTTATACGCTACTTACCTTATACGCTACTTACCTTATACGTTACGTACCTTATACGTTACATGTCTTATACACTACTTACCTTATACGTTACGTGCCTTATACGTTACATACCTTATATGTTACGTACCTTATACGTTACGTGTCTTATACGTTACATACCTTATAAGTTACATACCTTAAACATTACATACCTTATACGTTACATACCTTATACGTTACATACCTTATACGTTACATACCTTATACATTACGTGCCTTATAAGTTACATACCTTAAACGTTACATACCTTATACGTTACGTACCTTATACGTTACGTCGCCAGTTGGTCTGAGACGGGACGTAAAAGACGTCATTGGAAGCACATTGCGCATGGACGTATGCATTACATAATGTAATGTATTTGTAAGTAACAACATCTCCATATCAATTTCAATTGTGTCATATCTTCTATTTACACGTTACGTTTACCCTGCGTTTGAAATGTTCCTTCCAAATGTTCAATGCTACATTGCTGAGTTATACAAGGTCAAAAATGAAACATTAGGAAGAAGTAAGTTATATTTTAAGACAATAACATTTCATCCAGGAATAGTGTCCTTGGTAACTTTGAGCAATTTTTCATTTTGCAATCATAGGGAAAAGTTAGCGAGCTGTGTAAAGTTGTTTCGCGTGCAAATGCTGGGAAGTTTTACTGGTTAATTTATTATCCAGATATTTTGACTTGGTCTCAAGAACTCAAGTTCCTAAAAACCTTCTTCTGGTTCCTAGGTTGAGACATTCTTTTCACCACTGTTGCTGTGCTTTCTGAACATTTGAACTGTCATCGTCAGGTTCTTCAAGTGCTGCTAAGCCTTTCTGAAATGGTAAAGAAAAAGTGATCAAAAGCCTTCCACCAATTTTTCAACAAAATGCAATCAATTTGTTAGCTGCATGGACGAACATAGATCTCTAATCAAATGAGCCATTTTCGTCTGTTGATTCATTCAATTGCTTCGGTTTTATCAGCCATAAAAACAGTAAGAAACAACTACGTAAAGAAGATTCAGCAAGCCAAAGGCTGTTTCCAAAAGTGGAAACCCCAGAAGGCAATTTAGCTGAAGTTGAAAATTAAAGGAGACTGAAGGAAATGTACCACGAGGCATGAAACAAGGGGACTGGCCCTGAAATCCCCAATTACAGGAAACTAATGGTAGACGTATAGTGCGCCCGAAGCGTAGGGATCTCAGTGGAGTAGTAACGAGTCAGGACTACGATAATTCCGAACCGAATCGATTTATAATAGGAGTTTCACATTTTCAAGACAGTTATCAGCAAATTGTACCAAATGTAGAGGTTTTCTTTGGTTATTAAATGTTAGGTAAAGGGATACTTGCTTAAGTACTACAGATTAAACAAAAAGACCTGTATCAGGTTTTAATTAACACTGCAGACGTCTTTGACACTACCAGAGTTGAAGATTAGAAAACTATAGAGACATTGTTTCTAAATTTTTGTTACCAGAGAAGCTAATGCTTGCACAGGTGTTTATCCGCAGGAGGGTAGGGGAGGGGTCTGATCTCTCCAGATTATGAGCCATGATCCACAGCCACCAGACCCCCCAGACTATAACTGTTTATGTCAATGTCAACAACATTTAGGATAGACGACTGATCACTAGTGCTGCTCATGTACAAATCCTTAAAGGGAGTTTAATTCATTTAGCTTCTGGCAATTTAAGTTTTTATCCCAAATTTGAAATTCATTGCGTCTATACTGGGGAACCAGTATCACCAGACAAGCAACGCTTTGCAGCCAATTTAAACGCCGACATGTTCTGGGTACGAAAGGTTAGTTCAGGAAGAAAGCTGAAAGATAAATTATTCGAGAATCGAAATCGAAAAGCCGATTAGAATAATTTCCCACGTTCCAACCCCTGCTGGAAGTGAAATCGATTTGGGTCCTGGAGGACAGAGAGTTTGGTATTGAGAGAAGTGATGGGACGGAGACAGTGAGAGTGGAGAGAGACCGGGACTGGGGGAAGCTGCCTCTGTGTGTATGTGTGTATTCACTGAAGCTGTGTTTGCTTCAATCAGACTGACGAGTAGTCGGGTAAAACGAAGCTGCTCTTTCACACTACATCGTGTTTCGTTTACAGTAGGATGATGAAGTAGAGGGTTTTATTTACACGCTTGCTTTATTAGGAGATGTTTTGCTTTACTCACAGGCTTACACGCATCTACGTTTCAACAATTTGAGCAAAACTGGCAGGAGGTGAAAATTCCGAGTTGGACTAATAAAAACTTAGAAGAAGAGAAAAAACGTTTTGATAGAAAAACTAGGAATCCGCCGCAATAATTTTCTGAACATTTGACTAAAACATGTGAAATTAGTGAATTTTATTCCGAAGTAAAAACAACGCAACCGACAAGGTAGGATACGTAACTGAGTGCTGTTTGTTCTTCATGAGGGGAAAATTTCAAGCCTCTGATTTCATGGGGAAAAAGAAGACGTTTAATATTGTTTGTTTTTTTGCAATATGAAATTCAGGTTTAATGTTCAAAATTGTTGAATCAAAAGTTGTTGAATTGTGGTATCAAAATTGTAGCACAAACAAGATAATTTTTGAAATGCCCTATTTTGAACCAAAATTTCATTTGATTAGCTCTCGAATGAAAATTCGAGAATTAAGTGATCCTCATGATGAAATAGTGCTATTTTTTGTACACATATTTGGCGTCATTATCATGCGTCATGACGTCATTCGAGAGCTTGGAAACTGTTGCCATGCAGGGTTACTTTATTTTAAAATTGATCTAAAGTTATTGCAAATTACATGATTTGTAAGTGAAAATTTTGATGAAAAGTTGAGCACAACACAAAAAGTCGTGAAGCTTACACACGTGTAAGTGTACATAACCGTTTGATGTAACGTCTCCCGTCTCACAATGTTTCCTATCTATTAACGTTTTAGTGCGTATGTAATAGATGAAAGCAATAGAAGCTGCACACACAACAAGGATGCATCACTGAACAAATGGAATTAGTTACACTGAGTAGATTTCCAAGGACACAGAGCTATTCAAGTACATCAATAGCTGTCCTTAATATTTATGACTTATTCTTATGACAAAGGACAATTATCCAGATTACGAATTGATATTGAGAACTGATTACCATCGTTGAACTCAGAGACAAACACAGTGCGTCGCAAATTGATATCCATAGCAACAGTTAATGTAATGCAATATCACTGCTGATTGGTTTGAGGTGAACTCCTGATGCCATCAAGATATATTGATACTTCGGCTATGTTATTGCTATTGACTTAGATGCATATTGCTGATTCCTTCCAAACTGTAAGTATTATTCCCTCGTTGAGTTCCATTCTGAAAACCATTTCCAAAAGGCAATTACCTTGTTTACACGGGTCGTATTCAGATGGGGATGCTGACCTGGTGCCTAGTGCAGAATTTGCTGACCCAATGACCATAAAGATGAAATGATGCTGATCATGCTGTTGTTTTAATTGTGAAACACATATTTACACCATTTGTTGGAGTTTGTGAGTGTTTGATTTCGGTCACTTTTTCATTTACCTTTATTTCTTACCTTATACTAATAACTTGTATCTTTTCAATATGGAAATAATGCCAAAAAATTGCCATGGAAAAACTGAATTGCATTATTTCATGTCTATAGTCATCGGGTCAAAATATTTTGCACCAGGCACTATGTCAGCATCCCCATCTGATTACGACCCGTGTTATGAGTGATTTGTTTTCTGGGGCATGGTATCATAAGGGATTGTATTTAATGCGGTGGAGCAGGCACTTTGCAATCCATCAGCTCTTGAAAGGAGACAATTGTTTTTTAATGTTGAATTTTAAACAATGGAGCTGTTTGGTAATTCAAAACGACATCAAACAGAGTTTTAATTGAGGCATTTTATAATTAAAATAAAGGAAATTGAAGCTACTAAACTAACAGAGGAAAACGGTTCGTTTTATGATAAGAGAGATGAATATATATTACTGCCAAGATAACAAACTGGTACTCTTTTTCTCCAACGCTAAATTGATCCCACTGTTGCTCAAAATGTTTTGAAATCTGACCAAATATAGAAGAATAATTTGAAGAAACGATTATCTCGAAGCATCTCAAGTACATTAACCGTCATCAACTTTTGCAGCTTTCTTTGATTTTCTGTTCTTGTAGAGTATGAGGACAATGAGGACCCTAACGCTGATATCCCTGACGTTTGGACTGGCGGCCACAGGAGCCTTACTCCTGGCTGTAGCTACGGATTACTGGCTCTACACCAGTGAACCTATGGATTTTGAGAACATGATCATGGAGGTATGTTTTACATGGATTTTGAGAACATGGTCATGGAGGTATGTTTTACATGGATTTTGAGATCATGATCATGGAGGTATGTTTTACATTGATTTTGAGAACATGATCATGGAGATATGTTTTACATGGATTTTGAGAACATGATCATGGAGGTATGTTTTACATGGATTTTGAGAACATGATCATGGAGGTATGTTTTACATTTTGTCTGGTCATCCTTCGTCACATTTTTGTCTTAAACGATTGTTGCAAAGGTCTAGGTGGGAGCATTGCACAACTATTCTTGAATAGGAAAAAATCATTGGCATTTTTCCCTAGAGAATCTGTAGATTTTTAGTATTAAAATCTACTACCTCTTGTGTAGGAAACCAGCATGCTACCATTACACCAGGAAGGTGCAGGTAATAGAGAAGTGCTTAAAATTGGTCCCAATTCATGTTTGAATGATTTCTTTCAGACTCCCTTTAATTCGCTGAATTCAGTGAATTTCAGTTCCATTTGGGGAACACTTAAATGGGACGCCACCTAATGCTTAGTTATCAAGCACGGAAACGGTGAAGTAAATTGCACAATATGACATGTGTCGTTCTCTTGAACGTCGCAATGCTGGCACGAAAAAAAACATCATGGTGGTATTCTGTGCAAACAGTTTGCCATCAATGACTGCAACTTAAAGTAGGCCTACTTGTCATAAAAGTGGCAAAGCATATTCCTCAAATATTGCGGCACTCATAAACTCATAAACCAAGCTGACTCTAAACGAGCCAAAAATAATAGATTTAAATAGGTTTTGTTTTTCTTTGGTTTAATAAAAATAGAATGTATTTTGTCAGGAAACTGGTTGCTGACTGGCGAAAACCTGTTTCGGTTCACAAATGTATCTGTAATAGTTCGAAAAGAGAATGAATATTTTAGCCTGGTCATTGACGTGAAATTCGTGACAAGAGAACCATTCCGCACAGATTACGTTCGAGTTTTACACAATAAGATCTAATTTGACATTTTAAGACACAATTTACATCAGACATGCTTTAATGATTTTTCAAATGTGAAATGGTGCATGAAACAAACTTCAGTTTAAGGTCTGCAAAGTAGCACAGGCCTCTGTGACCCATCTGGATAAGCATTCAACCTTAGATCCAATGATGGTCAGTGTTGTGAGTTCAAATCCCACTGGTGGCAACTTTTTAAAATTTTTTGAACTTTTTCTTGCAAATTCAGGTTTAAAATGTAAATGTGATCTTATCGTGAAAAACTCGAATAGGTGATTGTTTCGGTTTTCACAGAACAATTTGAACCTCGATAATACAACAAGCTAAGGATTTACACATTCAGAGCTTATCTTTGTTATAGGCTTCCTTTTTAACAGAAATTGGGGTATGAAGACATAGAGATAGAGATGAGGGTGAAAAAAGATGATAATCTACAATACCACGAATGTAGTTTTTAATTTGGGCATAATATTCTCTCACATGCCCAATTCCACTGCAAATTCCATGCTGAAACTCCAGCCTTGTTTATGTTGTTCTGGTCAGACAATGTTTAAAATTAGAGTGAGGGGATTATAGAGATATAGAAAATCCCTACAGAACCATCATTCATAGACCCCAGACTCCCTCGCCTACTGATACATTCAGTCAAATTCTTTGAGAAATTCACGTAATGTTTTTTACCAACAGGGAAAACTGGTAGAAATTTGATAATCAATCAAAATATATAATAATGTACTGCCTGTATTACATCTGAGCCATTCTCAGTGGTAGGATTCAAACTGATATACGTCAACTCCGATACTGCTTCCCATTTAACACTGGAATATCTCATAAACAGCAGATGTTTTCTTTTTTGGAATCCTTTAAAAGCAGTGTTCGCTGATTTGATGGTTTTAAATGTTTTTTTCTTATTCCGTCTTGCGGGACCATAACAACCCCTGTTTTGGACTTCTTACGTGTTTTGGGAGGGTTTCAAAGTCAGGGTGAGCTCCTTTGTTTGTGAGCCACTTTCAAACCGATTGGTGGCCAGCATGACAGCCAAGTTCCGTATCATTTTTTTAGTGTTAATGACAGTCAAACCACAGAGGTACTTTGTTTGCGCCTCCTTTTTTTTTTTTACAAATAAACCTACAAAAATATTTCCAGTAACAGCCATGGCAACTCTATTTCTAGTTGTAATGTAAACCGTTAATTAACATCCTCATTTTCTCCAAATTCAATTATTCTATTATGTTGTTGCTATTAATTGAATCTAACAACTATTCTAAAACAATTACAACAGTTAGTAAATGTGATTAGTAACCTAAATCCGTCATCTCATTCCGCATTATTGCCACCATACTGAATTTTATGCAAGTGGTTGAAAATGCAGAAAAGAGACGCGTTATGAATTGTGTTGCTCGTCGCGCGTGCAGACGCGCTGTTTATTATGTGACGTCATCCAAAATGTGAAGTGGTGCATGAAACAAAGCACACTTCAGAAATCTTTTGGCCAACACATTCCAGGCTAGCACAGTCAGTAGAGCATTAGAGTGATGATCCGGAGGTTCTGGGTTTAATCCCGACTAGGGGCAACCTGACAGAAACGCGTATCGTGATTACCCCGATTAGATCTGCAATTTTTTCCAAAGACAGATTCCCAAAACTTGCAAACCTGTTTGGGCATTGTAAAGTGTTTTCGTAATTTCGAAGTGATGCCTTTGTCTGCTATTGAGGTAACTTGCTACTGCGAAACTTTGAAACTAAAAGTGTGATGTACGGACACATGACGATGAGGCGAGACTTGCACTATGACTCTTTATTGACTACTGCCTTTTGTTACAATGAAATCTGTTTATATATGTGGGAGTTAACATAGATTATCCAATAGACATTCTCGTTACATAGACAAATA
>JBCAUG010014268.1:0-10989 GCA_038406175.1 Haplosyllis leylae
CAGGTGTTTCCTCTGCAGGAGTTTCTTCAGCTGGTGTTTCCTCTGCAGGAGTTTCTTCAGCTGGAGTTTCTTCTGCAGGCGTTTCTTCAGCTGGTGTTTCTTCTGCAGGAGTTTCTTCAGCGGGTGTTTCCTCTGCAGGAGTTTCTTCAGCGGGTGTTTCCTCTGCAGGCGTTTCTTCAGCGGGTGTTTCTTCTGCAGGCGTTTCCTCAGTTGGTGTTTCCTCTGCAGGAGTTTCTTCAGCTGGTGTTTCCTCTGCTGGTGTTTCTTCAGCGGGAGTTTCCTCTGCAGGAGTTTCTTCTGCGGGCGTTTCTTCAGCTGGTGTTTCCTCTGCAGGAGTTTCTTCAGCCGGTGTCTCCTCTCCTGCTACCTCTACAATACATGGACATACAAGCCTACTTAAAACGTTAAAGGGCCCGTTTACACCAAGCGTCAGTGTCAGCGCAGAGTCAATTCTCCAGTTGCTCTAGAATGGGTTGCAACCCCGCTTCTAAAGTCAAAACTCGCAATATCCCCAGCGTCATGGCAGCAGTGACTCTGCATTGACGCTGATGCAACGACTAAACGGTACCTAAAAGGGGAATTCTTTTAATTTTACAGCCGTATCCAGAAATTTGACTGTAAACACCATTTATTGACACTGAAAATTATAAATGCAATAGACATAGTGATGGACGTTTCGTTTGACCTACTCTGATCTCCAGCGTCCTTTTCTCTACTTAATGGCAACGTTGTAGCCAACATACTGACCGATATCATGAATAGACATGGCGCTCTTACATTACAAATTGCCAATGATAACCTCTGATCGTGCATGTCTACACTCAACCTGTTTACAAATCATTTACAGAAATGAGTACAACCCAAAATATTTTCTGCCTAATTTGGAACAGTTTTACAGAATGTTTAACAGCGTGAAGAAAATTTGTATTTATTGATTTTGGACAAATTCATGGAGATATGTTGGTGATTCTATCTGCTATAATTGGTAAGAATCGAATTTCTATTGATGTTTTCATTCTGATACCAGATGGTAAGGTATGCAGTACTGGACACTGCAAGTTCAGTCCAAACAATATTAAGTTAAATATTGTGAAATGAGGTGTCATGTCTAAGGAGTTTTACTTTCAATCAACGATGTATACATCGTTGCTTTCAATGTTGCATGGAGAATTTAAATCAAGAATCAATCTCTTCAGAATACAGTAAGATTGCCATTCACTGATAAACACTTCTTGTGTCAAAATGTTACAATTCGGTTTCGATCCGTCAATAAGTTTGTAATTTACCCAATTCTGATGGGATCCAATTATTACTATTCCCTCACCTATGTAGGTTTATTTTCACACTGTTTACAGCAAAAAGAATCCAATATCATTGACGATATGTTACATAGAACAGCAGTAGGCTGCAATCAATCAAGACTAACCCTTCACTGCCACGATATGACATTTGTACACAAACAGCCGCAAGAGTGATCTATGAACTTTTCTAAACTGATCATTGTTGTGTGGAAGGTTGACTCTTCTTAACTCACCCTGCGTTCGTTTTCGCCTTGTTTGTGTTTTCTTATCTTTCACCCTTGTGCACGTTCGAATTTAACTTCACACTGCACACGCTGTCAAGGGTGAAATACCCAAACATCCTCACAAGTAGGGAATATTATGTCAGTTTGCTGAGTAATTCTTCAGGTGCTGTTACTCAACAACTGTTGTCCCAGATTACTTACTTTACTAAGTCTTTTTGAAAGTAATCAGTAAATTATCATTGACAGTTTCAACAGGACAACGGTACAAGTGCTTTAAAAGTTTAATCTCCGCTTTCTAACACCAGCCCTAGCGGGTCAGTACATTTTTTTAGACGTTAAAAATCGCGAGAAACTGGGTGGAGAATATTAAAAAACAAAAACCTGAGCGGCTCCAAACTAAAATCTGAGGAAAATATATGATAAAATAATCGAGCACAAACCTCCCTCAGCTGGCGGTGCGCCTTCCTCGTCTTGGCAGCTCACACCACCCACTGAAAATATACAATGACGATCCCTGGGTTAAATTTAACTTTAATTACTCTACATTCATGTCACTAGTAGGTCTAATTAACCGGACTTCACTACAGATGTCACAACTTTTTTTTTGCTTTCGAAAAAAGAAATAAGAGGAACCATAACAAAGTTGTGTGGTAACCTGCTATGTTATGTAACCTGCAGACCTCCTACTGAAATACTATATACAGTTGCTAACTGCTGCAGAAGGGTTTCGCCTCAAGATAAAGGAGGTGCTGTACCATGGTTTATAGGAGACAAACAGTATTGCATTCCAGTGGCGCATATCAAAATGCCAAAAGGGAAGTGAATTGGTCTAATTGTACACATGTAGATTTAGATCATGGTTGCATGAGGTATTCAGGTGTAGTAGTAATCAGCGAGTTTCTCTTTGGCAGTATTGCACAGAGCACTACATAAGAAAATCTCAATTTCCGTGGTGTATGAAAAGTTTAAAAAATACTCTTGTGGTAATTTCTGTTTCTTCTATTTATTTCCTGGTTAATAACATAAATTGGGTCTAACATTGTAGTAAATAATTGTTTACATTAAAACACAATTAGGTGGTCGATGGGAATTTTTGATTGCAGGTTCAGTGAAAAAAAAAACACAGCAAAACTACTAAGTAAGCCTCACTTGATAAACGAGGGTTTCTGATAAAGTTATTTCTTGTTTATTTGCTGTAACAATATTCTTCCACATAATATAAAGCTTTTTTCTATGGAAAGAGTGCACTTACGTTCCAGAACGTCAAGATAAGAAAAAGTACCAAACAATACAAACGGGAATCTTTTTGACACATTCGTCAGCAAGTGCACACACAAACACCCATCACCAAAAAAGAACAAATCTGGACCATATCGAGACTAATCACAAAGTAGTATGCCCGTAACATATTCATACAAATATATACAAAGCATCATTGATCATCTTGATAGGGGTTCCAGCAGGCCAAAGGTGACAGGGGGTAAAAGTATATGTACTGGATATCAAGAAAATCCAGATTGGGGTCTTCAAAATCCAGGTCAAGCCTGTGATAATCAACCCTCTCAATGTGAAACCAACAGTGGTTCCTTAGCCTCAAGGGTTCAAACGCGGAAAGGAACCCATCGGACTATTCGAATCGGATTAAAATTAGTCATCTTAAGACTTATGCACAACATTCAAAAAACAAAACAAATTAATAAACCGGACTTTTTTGTAGAACTAGTTCAGCTTTTAAAATGTTAATGTACCTTTATGGATTTTGTGCTTACTGTGACTCAAACACATTAGATTTTAGAAGGTATAAGTTCCCCCTGGACGAAATCATCAAAGTGAACACTAATGCATCATATTATTCCACCGTAAACTTTGAACCAGGAAAAATGTGATGTATTTGTGAGATTTATCGAATAGTTGCAAATCGCTGGTTGATTTACATATATTTTTCAACACAGCACCCCCGTAGTATAATACACTACCACGCCCAAATTTGATGTAGAAAGTGAGTTTTTTTGTGATCCAGGCTAAATGATGTGTTATAACATGACATCACATAAACAATTTTACAGGGCCTTTCTGGTACACCTCTTCTTTCTAAACGTAGGTTACTCTGTAATATCAGATGGAATATAGATAAGATAGTACATGCCATACATGGTAACATTGGGGAACAGCCAAACTTTTCCCAAAGCAGCATGCAGGTGCAACATTTTATTGTGGAGCAGTTTCTGAATCCATGGAAATATTCTTCAATTTCAATGCAAATAATTGGGTGCTATGTAAAGAAATGATAATTTTTTGTCCGATGACACTTGTTTCATCAAGAACAATGAAACAATTATGATGAAAATTGAGATTCAGAAAACGTGGCAAGTAAATCACGTCACGAAGCAGGTTTGCCTTCTAGTCTACTTCTGAAGTACAGAAATTTTCCTGGTGCAGGTTTTCGTAACGGCCAAATGTGTAAACTAAAGTGCAGAAATTCAAAAATTTCTACGCAACTTCATGGTGTATCCCGACCCGACAGTATGTAACTTGTTAGTCGTATCTATGACATCTGTCTCAAATCGTGCTTGTTTTCTTAGGATTACTTTGATTACAACACTAATTAGCTTACATAACCGTCCACCTGTTCCCAAATAAATCCTTTCTCATCAAATGCCTATGCATTTGACGTGTTTTTCTCGTAATATTTCACTCTACTTTCTAGTGTATTTTGCAATAGCGTTTAATCCTGCTGATATCGTTTGATAGCTATGGGTATATATCGCACGGTTTATTTGATTACAACGTTGGTTAAATTAAGTATATTTGTCCTAATTCTTTAGCACAATTTGATCACTAAAGACACCAGGGGAGACTAACAAATATTAGAACTCAGTGATGGTTCAAGAATGACCAACAACTGTACTATAAGAGTTTTACATGACTAAATCACCAGCCTCTTGCCCAATTTAGGGAACGAGAAGCCCTGTGTCACAATTTGCCCGCAATGGTTAATTTTAAGGGGGAGACGGAAGGGGGTGAAAACATATCGATTGCATAGGTTAGAAGAATGAAATCAATAAAATGTAGCTTCGATTTTTTTATCTCCAAATTTTCTTAGAGCCAGAAGAGACATGACAACTATCATTGAACTGAAAGGACTTTCTCACCAAAATCTTCCAACCTGCAAGTGAGGAAATCCTCTGATAAATGTCAAAAATCCTTTTTCAAACACACACATTAATTTTAGATCCACTGGACGACAAAATCCTGATCGAAACGAAGAAAAAGTCAACAACCTACTTTTCTTCACATTCTAGTTCTGTGTTCATGATTAATAATTGTGGACTCCAAGTACTCAATACCTACTCATGTATTAATCAGCTGTTTTTACCTGAGAACATCCATAAAATCTGTGCGGTGAATTCCCACTGTTTTTCAAGTCTACCAAATGTTCTTGGGCCATAACTCAGACCAGTCGAATGCAAAATGTATCTGTTTGAAGTTAATATAATGCCTTTTTTTTCAATTTCATATCCTAGGGCGTCCCTTTCCATGACCTTCATGCATTGAATATTCGTTACTTTCCACTATTTCGTCTGGTTTACAGAAATTAACGAGACAAATGTCTAGGTATTCAAGTCATTTGCCTCTGCTTGACTTCAAACACGAAATCACACTATTTATTCCTATTGGTAAATGTTGACACTTCTTATCCGAAAAAATAAAGTCCACAAAAATAAAACTATTTCTGAGAATGAACAATAGGAATTGCAGGCCTTATCCACCCATTTTGCGGAGGGAAAAATGCACAAAAAGCACTTTTTTAACACGAATTTTAAATATAAATTTACCCTTTTCAATGCTGCACGGGCAATGATTATTGTAAGATATTTTTAATTTAGTCATTATTTCTGTAATATATCCAAAGATACATGTATATAGGAGTAAACTTATGCCAGGTGAAGCGAGGTTCAACATTTTTTTGCAAAGAAATTAGTACACTGTATAGAATAACAGTCTTACAGACTATGAAAGAAATTTTACTTCCTTGTGTCCAAAACCTTCAGTATGGTGGTATTTTCCTGATAGAATAGGAGGCTCAACAGAAAGAAAACACAGTTTTGTCCAAAAAAGCACTTTCTGAATGTTTCTGCCAAAAAAAAAGAAGAAAATAACCGATGATGAAAAAAATGCACAAAAACATACGAGTGTTTTTTAAAAGCACTCCATATATGGCCTGGAATTGTAAAGTTTATTCAACTTTGAACTTCTGACATGAAGGAGGTTCAAGTCCTATCTTATCACTCCCCCTTCTCCAACTCTTCCCCCTTAAAGTCAGGACCTCCCCAAGTCAGGACTTCACACAAAGACTTTCTTGTAAAAGCAAAAATTACGTATATTTCTGTCTTAGACTATTGCCAATTGGAACCATTTATCAAAATGAATTTGTGCCTTCACTGCAGTTTACAACTTTTATATTATTCAATTTCAGAAGAACTGCTACTATTTTTTTAAAATTTTTGAAAATCTGAACTGTTCATTCTTGAACTGAAAATGGATGACATGGGAAGTGTCTCTTCATCATTTTGATTAATAAAGTTCTGCTTTAGTAAGAGTAACAAGCATTCCAATAGACTGATATTTGTAGTCATTCCCTTCCTTAATCACCTGCAAAAAATGAAACACTTGAAAATTCACAATCTTGTTTCATGCTTGCGGAAAAGGCTCTTTTGGTGCTAGTTTTTGTAGGCATTCGCTGTGATCATTCTGTTGTTTATTGTGTGTTTTGGCTTCTCACGCTTGCTTTTCAATTTCATGATATATTAAAACAAGATCTCACCGATCAGTTGTGTTTTGACATCTATTTGAAAATGAGTTATTGGATGAAATGACTCAAGACCGACAAGAGAAAGGTGTGTCTATCTGTAACACTAGAAGCTATACTTCGGAAATATATATCTCTGTAATTGTCAAAGCAAACAATTATATATTTCTATTTCGAATTTTTTTACAAAGAGGAGTTTGGCTAGCCATTTATTAATTAACTAGGTGCCCCCCCCCCCGCCCCGACGGGGGTTCAATGTGGCCTCCGTGGATACTAAATGACTAAATCCCAAATTCCCTATGCCCTAGTTGTTGACCCAACTTCTAAGTTTTGCAATACACAGACCAAGCCAAGTCGATCACAATATGGTCCCCTTGCGGATAAATCCGCTACGGATGTCATAAAAATTTCTGCTTCATTAATGAATGAAACAAGGACAATATTACATCACCGACATAAACTAGCCTATCCCAGAGCGCTATGAGGATCTTTATTTGAGTATAACCTCTGGAATGCAGTTTTTTTGTACCTGCAAAAAGTAAATGAATTGCTTTTATCCACGCCATACATGAAGACATCGTTTTTACACGTGCATCGACCATTTCGAAACAATAACATCCCGGATTCAGTTCCAAGCATTGACATTTCTATACTGATATTGTACGCCTTTGTCGCCATTGTGAAAAGCCAGCTGATAAACCGAAACAAGGATTTTCAGTCCACATTTGGCTGAATGTGCATGTATATGTCCAATACTAAAGTGCCATTGTTGCTTTCCATAATTTTGAGAAAGCTCACTTCAAACTCTATCACGGTTATAGTATTCTAAACATTTTGTATGACATTGGCAATATTTCCTTCAGGCTTGAAAAAATCTCAAACTCTTTCCATGAAAGGATTGAGAGGCTACAGACACATGTCTTGTTAAAAATGTTAAGCTTAATCTCAAAAACTGAATCATTCAGTTTCCCAGGAATGCACGAGTCCATAATCTTACTCAGATGAACAGGTATTTTTCAAAATGTATGTACAGTTTCCTCAAAACTAATTCTGGAAGTTTCAAAACAATCCATTGTGGAATAAAATAGATAACCTGTTCAACTTGTATTGCTAACACAGAGCAACCTAGATGGCGAGTATTTCCGAGATATTGATTATGATAGTGTACTTATTTCATATCTATTCAGCTTAAGCATTTCATAGTTTTATTAAATGATGGAATCATTATATTGGAACTACCAGGACCAGGGCCAGACCATCTCCCCATCATTCTTGTCACTGGAGTTCAAAGGCTGTGAACGAAGAGGTGGGCTATTTGAACCTTCCTTTAAAGAGGTAAAGGAAAACATTGAACAGTTGGCATAGCTGTGATCATTGAAACCAAAACACAAAACTTTCTGTTGATCAATGAAAGTGCACACACCTGGCACCTTAGTAAGTACGTAGCCAATGGTTTTAAATATCCATATCCTTTGTGTTGATAGCAGTAAAATCCAGTCTATTGCCAAAGAGAAAGCTATGGTTCTCTGTAATGTGGAAAGAAAGCTTTTCCTGCACACTCGATCCTGGATGATCACTTTCCAATAAATCCTTCAATAAGTCGGTAAAGCCACCAGGTGTAGGAGAAATTTGCCAAGTGAAACAATCGTGGAGGGTCGAGGGTACATCTCTATCTCCCTTGATTAGCTGGTACGGAGTTCATCAGAACCACTAACCGCTTGGTTCAGATTTCTATTGCCCTCTTAACTCTCTATGAGTGATCTGTTTCATTCATTTTCTCCCGGGGTGGGGGAGGGGATAAAATTGATAGTCTCAAATCTAAAGTCCTTTACTTTGATTGGGTTGGTGGAATGGGTGCCGGAAAATCGACAGGAAAATGAAAACCTTCACATTGGAGATAATAATCCTTACCCTCCCCTCCTCAATGAAAAACTTCAGATCTCGGATGACCCTTAAGGTTTGAAACTGGGCGGCTGATCTGGGTCAGTGTAAGTGTATGTGACTTATGACAACATTAGGTGGCTTTGTCCAGCAAATTTCAGAAATAGAATCTCTGATTAACATTTTATGCTTTTAACATTGGGAGTACTTCTGTATGTTTGGTTACAGGGACCAGAAGAAGATTTTGTTAGAATTTCGCTAAGTGAAGTAGAGCCATTCAAGGAAAGCAGTCCCTCCCTCTCCAGAGCCTGCCTTACAGCCACAGACGCTCTGAATTTATCATATATATGGAATAGAGGGTAAAATGTTTTGAAATCTTTACAATTAAAGCCCCAAAATTCACTACTGCACCCTAAAATTCACTGTCATTGTTGCGCACAGAAATTTTATACTGGATTCTCAAAGTCTGGAAGTTAAGGCAGACTTTCTAGTTCGGTGGTTACTCTGGGTCAGTAGATTGCTAAACTTGGTCACCCTAAAGTCAAATTAGGCGGCCATGCATCTGAGCACTAACAAATTTCAGTACATTTAGGTTGTTCTAAATTGGGGATTGCTTTGATGAATCCACGTAAGTTGATGAACGACCAGTGAAATACTGGGTGTGAAATCAAAGAACGCGATTCTGTGGCAACGCATTGAATTCCCAAAAGTTCGAAAAAGAAAACTTTAATTTCAAATGCTCCTTTTAACCACCCTATTTGAACCTGAGGGCATTCTGATTGATACCCATTGTCTAATTTTGCGGACGGTGTACAATACGTTTTACTTTCCAAGAAAATGACTACGGTTACAATAACCATCTGGACGATCTTCTGTAATTTGGCACAAATGGAGCCCGTTGCTAGCCACAGGGTATGAAGTGTATGATGTAATGCTATGAAAACTGACAGACCGTGTAAACCTGCCAAAATAAGTCATTTTGAGAAAACACATATCGCTGCACTAAAAATTTGCAGGGTAAAGCCACTGAAACTGCAATACATTTTAACTTGGAAGTTTGCATGACACCAACTCCTTCCTTTTGTAATGCATATCTTTTTTCTGGGCAGTGTTTCCACTATCCCGCAGAAACGGAGGATTCTCATCCAAGAACTATTCAGAATAATTTCTCAGATTCTGTTACAAGAGGGCTTGCAAGCATCCCATTCTAAGTTGCACAACTACTCACAGACATTTCGATATTATTAATGTAATTATTTCCCTCATTTCAAGTGAAAATGTATTCAAAATTGTAGAGTAGTGGGACAAAATATTCAATCTTGCGCAGACAAGAAGTAACGCTGTGCGCAGAAACAAATATTTTGTCACATTGTATGAATGTAACTAATATGACCCAGCTTTCCTCGGCATCGCAAAAACAATGCCTTAGCCATTACCGTGCAAATATTTGTGTCAAAATCTTGCAGCAACTTCGTAAAAACTAACAAACAATATATCGGGCTTGGCTTCTTGAATGTATTTTTCCTTGTCTTAGATGTAACCACTTTGGCCTGTAATTTATTGTCTAACATTTAGATAAACTTACAAGACGGAGTCGGCCCTTGGAACATCTTCCATGTTTAAACAATCTTTCTGAAGATTTTAATACGGGTCGAATCATGGACCTGTTGAAGAACCTCTCTTTACGGTTAATTATTGCACATAAATAAGAATGTTGACAATAAAATATCAATCGAACTCGTCACACAAGTCTTCTTTTAAAAAGGAAGTGACCGCGCAATAGACTAAGTGGTCGTCAGAATTCAGACCGATTCGTCATATTATTCCACTCACAGGGCAACACCCAAAGCAGGCGTTCCTGTACAAATTTCCATGAGCTTATCGGCGTTGAATCTGGCTGCGTGTGGAAATTCCCTTGTCCGATGACGGCAGATACAATGTATTTCAAAATTAAAAACAAAAACCGGAATCGTACTCGCATTCATTCCATTTGCTTGACAACTTTAAATAAACAAGATATCATCTAATTGCTTCATCTCCAGCCATTCTTTTTCAGACTTACGCCTAAAATTCTCTCCATATTTTGCAGTGGATTCAAGTTTTAGGCCAATCTCAGTGTGGTTTACCACAGCCAAACATTGTTCTAGGGTGAATCTGCTTGACACAAGGAACCTCCCTGAATATGTCAGAAACAACCAGCAACTTCTTTGACAAAGAGATGAACAACTAAATAAATAACATATGATTCTGTTGTCAAATATTTATCTGTCAAGAAATAATAATTAACACAAAAACATGATTGAAGGTCAACAATGAAATTGGAACATTTGAACTTCAAGAGATCGATTCGAGGTTTTACAAATTAAACTTTTTCCTGTGCTTACTATTTAAATCAAGAGCTTTGACAATTGTCTCTGAAGTGCGAGAACTTTGACATAGTTCAATAAATTGAACGAATTGAATCATGGTCCCTGTGAAAGAACCCAATGAGATGTTCCTTATATCTGGAACAGAAATTCACTGAATTCAGCAGATTCAGAGAATTCAAAAGATCACTGAAGCATCAAATGGAGTTAATTTAAAGATTCTATCTGTTACCTGTGCCTTCCTGGCACTGAGGTGGAGTACTGTTTTCTTACTCAAGACATGTTCGAATACAGCAACCCTTTTTTAAAATTATATCATTTTTGTCAAATGACCTCTAACACTTTGTTGTGTTCTATTTACAAAACTGAAGCCACATGCAGGACCTCTTGGCAATGCACCAAGAGGC